>VDFB02358134.1:183265891-183280695 GCA_007258455.2 Sequoia sempervirens | reverse complement strand
AAAAGGGAAATTTGAACTTTCTAGAATATTCTAGGGTAATTAATGTGGAAAATAAAAAGTGTTAAGTGGGGCTTGTAGGAGGTGGCCCTGATAGTGCAGATTGTTGTAAGAAAATTCTGCCTTTGCTTATCCATCTTTCTTAGTTCATCTTGTTGATGTGGTTCTTCATTTCTTCTTACAAATTCTCCAGGTGCCCAAAAAAATCTTCAAATCTATCTTCAACTTATTCCATAATGTCCTCCAGAAATAACCAACAAATTTGGTATCTTTGTTTGAAACTATACTCTTTGGTAGATCATGTAGTCTCACCACCTCTCTAAAAAACAACTCTGCAACATGAACAACATCACTGGTCTTGTGACACAGAATGAAATGTGCCATCTTTGAAAATCTATCCACCACCACAAATATGGAATGATGCCCTCTCTATGTCCTTGGCAAGCCAAGAGCAAAAACATGCTAATATCCTCCCATGGCCTCTCAAGTACAAGTAATGGATGATACAATCCAATATTTTGACTTGTTCCTTTCGCCATCTGACATAATCTGCATCTTTGTACAAACTTCTTCACATCTTGTAACTATGGCCAATAATAATTCTCACTAACAAGAGAAATGGTCTTATCTCGACCAAAATGTCTAGCCAATCCTCCACTATGCTTCTCCTTGATTAGATTTTCTCTCATAGAACTCCTTGGAATGCATAATTGGCTTCCTCTAAATAACATCCCATCTTGGATTAAGAAATCCAACCATCTCATCCTATCCAATGTAACAAGTTCCAAACAAGCCTTCCAAGCTTCAACAAAGTCTGGATCTTTTGGATACAAACTCTTGAGTTCATTGAACCCAACAACCTCTATATTCATTTCTATCAAAAATTTTTTCCTTCTACTCATGGTATTTGCAACTCTTTTTGACCTTAACTTTGCAAAAATTCAGCCCATTTTAAGTGCCTTTGATTCAATTTTCCTTGACTATTGAGATACTGCAAAGCTTGGTGATTAGTATATAAAAGAAATTCTTTTGGCAACAAATAGTGTCTTCATTTCTTCAAAGCCTAAACTATAGCATAAAAATCTTGATCATAGACAAAATATTTCTTCTTAGCATCATTTAACTTCTCACTAAAATAGGCAACAAGCTTACCTTCTTGACTCAAAATAGCTCCTATGGCAGTGCCACTAGCATTACAATCTACTTGAAAGACCTTATTGAAATATGGAAGGGACAAAACAGGTTGCTCTATAGCTTTCTTCTTCAACATATCAAAACTTTTGGCTGCTCCTATAGTCCACTTAAACTCTTTTATATCCCCTCTCATTGCTTTAGCTAGAGGTGCAAAAATACTATTGAAACTCTTAATAAACTTTCTGTAAACACTTGCTAGACCATGAAATGATCTTGCCTCTGTAACGCTCCATGGGGTTGGCCACTTAATGATAGCTCTCACCTTCTCTGGATCCATTTTAGGAACCTTTACTGAGACAACAAATCCCAAATACACCAACTCCCTTTTCATTAAACTACATTTCTTCAAATTAATCAACAACTTCTCTTCCCTTTGCTTCTCAAAAACTTTTTGAATATGCATTAGATGTTCCTCCAATGTGTTACTGAAAATCAAAATATTATCCAAATAAACAATAAATTTTTTTCCTAAAAACTCTTTCAATACCTCATTCATAAGCCACATAAATGTGCTCAGTGCATTGGTTAGCCCAAAAGGCATGACTAACCACTCATACAAGCCCTCCTTGGTTTTAAAGGCTTCTTACCATTCATCTCCTTCTCTAATATGGATTTGGTGATATCCACTCTTCAAATCTATCTTTCTAATACTCAGCTCCACTCAAACAATCCATAATGTCATCTATTCTCGACAAGGGAAATCTATACTTGATGGTGATCTTGTTGATGGCTCTAGAATCTATACACATCCACCATTCCTTATCCTTCTTTGGTGCTAGTACTATAGGTACTCCACATTGACTCAAACTATCTCTAATCAATCCCTTCCATAACAACTCATGCACTTTTCTATTCAACTCTTCACTCTCTGCTGGAGTCATACGATGAACTACCTTGTTTGGAAAATTGGCTCTAGGAATCAGGTCCATCTGTTGACTAATATTTCTTATGGGAGGAAAACCTTCAGGTACGTTATCTAAAATACTAGCTTGAAACTCGTTCAACAAATCTAAAACCTCTACAAGTGTCTTAGTAGTATCTTCTTTATCAACTCTAGGGATCAATGCAAAACACATATGCTCATGCTTCATACCTTCTAGGAACTTTCTTCCATCAACCAAACAAATTCTTGCATTATTGCATACCTTTTCCTCTACCTCTTTCAAGGGATTCAACTTATGACAAACCTCATCCTTTGTCAAAGAATAGGTGTTGGCATGTCCATCAAGTACTGCTCACTGATAAAACTACCACAATCTACCTAACAACAAATGAAAAACATCCATAGGCATAATATCACACAATACCTCATCATGGTAATTTCAAATCTTGAACTTTACCAGACATTGTTCATTTACCAAGGCTTTATGGTCCTTCTAGAACCAATCAATCCGGTATGGGTTCAAATTCCTTCTTTTGTCCAACCACAAGTTACTAACCATTTTTTCTGAAACAAGATTATTAGTACTACCTCCATCAGTAACAACATTGCAAACTTTACCTTCACACTTACATCTGGTGTGAAAAAAATTCTTCCTTTGAGTTGGTTCCTTCTCCTCATTCAAAATGGCTCTTCTAGTAACAAGAACCTCTCCTCTTTCTGCCTCCTTAGAATGGGAAGACTTAGCATCTTCATCTATATGTGCAACTCGTGCATTACCCTTAGGTCTTCTATTTGTCCTTCCTTGATGTTGAGGACACTCATAGGTTCTATTTCCTTCTTATCCACACTAGAAATAGGTTCCACAGAAGCCTCCTCTTCCTAGTCATCCAAATCTTCCCCTTCCTCTTTGGTCTCCATTATTCTGATCACGAGGACGGTAGGTGTTATCTCCTTTCTGGTTCTGGCTGCTATTGGAGCCTTCACCATTCTTTTGATCTTCATTTCAACCTCCATATGACCATCCACCATTATTTCCTCCACGACCTCCACATCGTTGTTTTTTCTTAAACCTCTTATTCAGTCATTCTTCAACCTTTAGAGAAAACTGATAAGCATCCTCAATGGTGGCCATTCTTACCAGTTCCAATTGTTCCTATGCTTGGCTTCAACTCGTTAATATAACAAGAAACTTTCTCTTTATTCACCTTAGAATGTCCTATCTTAATCAGGACCTTCTAAAATTCCTCTATGTATTCTCTTACCATCCTTGTCCCTTGCCTTAAGCTTGCATCTTCTTGGGAAACTTCAATTCATAATCAACTGGAATAAATTGTTTCTTTAATTTTGACACCATTTTGTCCCATTTGGAAATTTTATCTTTCCCTTGTCTTCCTCTTTCTAATTGGACCTCTTTCCACTATATACTAGCGCGACCTTTCAATTTTATCTTTGCAAACCTCACTCTATGAGGATCTTCAATCTACTCAAACTTGAAAAATTCATCCATGTCTTTGATCCAATCAATCAATTCTTCAAGATTCAAATTTCCACTAAAAGTTGAAACCTCCATTTTAGGTCTCTTCTCAATGCTTAAGATCACTCATAGCAATCTTCTTTCTCTAGGATCCATTGGATCCTGCTCTTCCTCTTCCATTTCCTCTTCCATTTAATCTTCACTGTCATCTTTGTCTCTATCCACATCTCTACTTCGAACCTCTTGTTGCAAGGTTTCTAATTGCCTTCTAAGGGCTCTTATTTCATCTCTAGGTGGATCTCTTCCTCCACCACCTTGACCTATACCTTTGCCATACTAGGAAAGTATTGGAGGCATCTTGAACTCAACCCACACTCATAGGTCCTGTTGCAACTGCCTCACATCCAGTGCTCTATTATAGGCTCAGGATCTCCTACTCTGATACCACTTGATGAGAGCCACACTGCCCAAAACCCACATAATTCACAACAATAGATACCAAATCAAAAGATACGGGACAATAAAATGACCCACTTTCAATTATTTTCAAAAAATGAAATTACAAATTCAAAGCTTACATGCTACAGCCTCATGGGCTTGATTCATTATAACAAAATCAACTCTAAAAATAAAATCTACTTTTTTCTGTGAGCCACAATCTACACTATCAGGACCACCTCCTACAACCCCCACTTAACCCTTTTTATTTTCCACATTAACCACCCTAGAATGTTCTAGAAAATTCAAATTTCCCCTTTTTGTTCTGGCATTGAATGTCCCACTATTTGATTTTTGGCCTAGGAAGAAATTTTTATGAAATTCACTTTTTCGAGGACCAACTTCATGGGGCCATAACTTTTGATTCAGGAATCCAATTTGCTATTTTTTCATGTCGTTGGAAAGATCTCGATGAGCTCTACAATGCATGAACCAACCATAGGTCGGTTCAGCCACCTTTTGAGTTGTTTTGCGGCCTCTAAAGTTTTAAATATGAATTTGAAGCTACATTGGAGAAATTTCTCGAGATGAAAACTTTAATTTCTCCCAAACCGTGTAGGGTATTGAGGTGATTCTTTCATTACCATAAATATTTTTCAACTCTTCTCCTTGGGTTAAATTTTCACGTCCATACAAGTACGTTTAGGCTGACTTACTAAAAATAGTAAGTGCCTATTTTTCACTATTTTTGATGCTTGACAGTCATATACCCCCTAAGTGCCATCATGGGACTAAAAAAAACTAAAGAAAATAAAGAAAACAATTTTTTTTTGGTTGATGCAAGATTTCCCTACACTGCTAGATGCTCCTACATCAAAACTGTTTGACAAGAAGCTTTAGAGGAATCCAATCTCAGGGAAGTGTGATTTCTTTGCATGCATGCAGTGTGCAAAAGCATTGAAAAGGTTAAGAATGATTTGGAAAAATCCCTCAACTAACAATGGTAGTAAATAGTTTAACAAATGCAACAAATAGTAATAATTAGAAACATTGGTGCCCTACTAAAATCTACACCAACAATGATATGAAATATTGAGATAAATGTGATTGATGAGGAATGAACCAAATGGAACCCTCTTAGATATCGTGATCAATAGAAGTGGTGGTAAACAATTTAAATAGATATAGGTCATAAAAGAATAGAATCAATGAAACCACTCAAACCATGAATTAGCCATGAAAATAAATATGAGAGATGATGGTACAATCTGATGCAACTATCCTAAAATTCTGGAATTAACAAGATCTCAATATTTAGAATAGATATAGGTGAGAAGAAGATATAATTATTCACAACCTCTTGAAGTAAAAGAATAGCTAGGGCAAGAATGCATCCAAAACCACATATGGGTGGAAATAAATTCTATATTTTTTGAAATAAACAAACCATTTTCTATTCCATCTTTATTTATCAAGCATTAGAATCATCTACAAATTATGAAAAAATAATCAATCAAGTAAATTTATTCACCATTTTCATTATGATCTTACTAGAATGTTTTGAGGCAAAGCAGGTATTTATAAGCATTGAAATTGGTTTATTTCTTGTCTATTGCATACCTAGAAGTCATGCATGCAATGGCTGCAAGATACACACAACAGAATTCGTTGAAACTATAAATTCATTAAGTCAAATTGATTTGATACAATGTCTTCCTTTTCCTATCCTTCTACGTTCTTCCCTTTCAAGAATCAACAATGGAGTGCAATTATTTTACATAAATTTTCTACCCAAAACCCTAAATCAATTTTCTCTAGAATCTCCATTTCCGACAACCACAATATGTGAATTTTTTCAAACAAATTACTCCTTTTTGCAAAAACCAAATGAATAATCTTCAAAAAGGAAAATCATTTACAAGAAGAAAGTTTGTTTTTTATTTTTCAAAACCGAAAATCCAATAAAAACTCTAAAATCCCCCCAAAAAATATCAAGTTTCTTTTTCGACAGTCTCTTCAATGTTGTGCATGAACTTGCATGAAAAAACTTTCTATTTTTTTAATATTATTTTTTACTATTTATTAATTATAACTTTCCTCCATAATTCAATTTTATTTTATTATTACTTTACATATTTAATTTATTGTAAATTATGTTTATTAATAAATATATTTATATTTATTTATCAAGGTGACCTTTTTACTTAATAATTTATTTTAATGCATCTATTAACCAAAACAAAAGTTATCAAACCCTTTTAAATTAAATAAACCAAATGCCAAACAATTACCTGAACCTTAACCAGGGTCGAAAAATAAGACCTCAAGCAACACCAAGTGACCACAGATAAACTGACAACACTGACAAGGTATCAGACTAGATACTCATCCTCTTTGAGGATGATGGCTAGGGTAGGGGACCAAGTGCTATCTTCGATCAATTGTTCCATTGGGTTTAAGGTACACTCAAACCTATCAATTTAGGTGGAGTCGATACCTAGTACCTACAACCTATAGCACACAAAATAGTCGTGCATATACATATACATATAATTAGGCACATCATGAAAGGGAATCGTAGTGTCGTAGGGTACTCACAAGTGAGTATTGCAACACTATCCCTTTCACCCAAACACATCATTAAGAGCATAACCAAGTAAACAAATCAACTCATAACAATCAAGATAAGAACAGTCACAAGATAATCACATAATAGTCAAGATTAGACAATCACATAGTGCTCATGATAGGATTAGTCCACATAATCAAATAAAACAATATACTAGTCCTAACATATGCATAAAACTCAAGTAACAAAAATGTCATCACAGACATCATCATAGCAATAATTCCAACATCAAACAATGTAGCATAATGTCTCATCCCAAAACAAATCAATTTTTAGTCTATCAGAGAATAGTATGAGAGGCACTACATAATCGACACCTAATTTTGTGCTTTCCTTAGTTGGTACATTGTTGGACAAACAATTTTCGTTGCACCAAAAGATCAGCTTGTTAATTCCCGATACAACCGTTGGATTTATACAAGATCCAAGATCCACAAGAGGTAGTTAAACCATGTCAAAAATCCTGAGTGTTATGCTGGCCCATGCTAAGTAGACCAAGGGAAACACCTTGCAGCAATCCCACCCCCAACGCAAGTGAGGGGTTCAAAGCTATAACCTAGATCTGATACAAATTGTTGGAAAAACAGTTGTCATTGTACCATAAGATTTACCTATTAATGCCCCCTAGTGCAAGTGATGGGTTTGAACTTGTGACCTCAACTTTGATACCAATTGTTGGACAAATGGTTGTCATTGCACCAAAATATCAACTTATTAATGGTTGATACAACCACTAGATTTATACAAGATCCAAGATCCATAGGAGGTGGTTAAACCATGTCATAAAGCCCAAGTGCCATGCTATCCCACCTTGAGGAGACCAAGGGTGACACCTTGCAACAACACATGATTGACTACTATAAAAAAATAGTTGTTCACTACCAGCAACAACTACCCTTTAGTATAGTAATTTTTCAATATAATACATTCTCACCAGTTTCATCAAATCAAGGAATGCATAATCTTGTTGCATATTCATCACTTTTAAATCTTCCCAAATTGAAATCAAACCATCTTCATAGGATTGAAAAAACATATCAATTTAGGTAGTTGTTTAAGGTCTATAAGATTTTTGAATCTATGAAAGGGAAATAGAAAATTTATGTTTGAGATCCATGCTTGAATTTCCATCTTGTCTCTTGATGTTTTATAATTCTTGAACAAGAAGAGAAAGCTCAAAATTCAATAAAATTTCTTCTTCAAGTGTAGCCACAAGATCATTTCATGAAGAAAAGGAATTATTTGAAAAGATAGCATACCATTTATGCCCCTTTCCATCTATTGACCTAAAAAATATCTTCCACATGTCCTAATCGTTAAATTGATACTTTTCCATACATTATCATTTAAATGAAAGGACATATATGTATTCCAATCATAAATTTCAAACCCATCAAACCTTTTAATTAACTTTATATCCTAGATTTCATTGTTTTCCTCTAATAATTGACCTAAGAGAGGTCAAGTTGTTTGTAAATGGGATCCAACAAAATTTTGGGGAATAGAGAAACTTTGTTTTAATAATAATAAGTAAATCCTTTGATTTTAAAGCCTTGATCAATCTTTGAAATTATTTATTTTGTTTCACATGCTCACTAATATTCTTTATTCTTGCATACATGATTGCTTGCAAGATAGGGAATGGGTTTCCACATTGAGATGGATTTCTAATTTAGTAGCATAAGTATTCATCACTAGGATATTCATGGGAATTTGATAAGTAATTCCTAGGGTTTAAAATATATGATACACTTGAAGGAACACTCCTAGGAAACTTGTATCCATAATGGTTAACCATGATTGATCATGCACCACCATGCATGGGAAAGAGTAGATGTAGAAAACCAATAAGCTTAATTTTTTTGGAAGAAAATCATGTACCATATAACTAACTATACTTACTTTATCTAGAGTCATGAAAACAAGAACAATAACAACAATAAAATTATTTTTAAATAATAGATTTGTGAGTTTTAGATGGAAAACAATGTACATACATTGATATAGAGATACACAATATCTAACTAGAAAGAATATTTTGAAACATGAACTTAGGAAGATAGAATGTACTCTAGGAATACTATCTAAGGACCATGTCCCCTATTGTAAATATAAGTAGATAGAAAGATATTTTCACCAATAGTGTAGAGAAATATATGAGGGTAGAGTGGTAGGATAAATAAGATATAGAGAATTAACTATAGAAGAGATATAAGGAATGTAATAAATGATTATATAATAAATACAAAGGATTCTGTATTCTGATCTATCTTGTGTGTATGGTATTTTTTTTCTGATTTACAACTAATCTTGGATTTGAAATAATTTCCCATGTTACCCCAATAGGAACAACTCTAGGGTTAAAAACTAACACTAGTAGAGATCATTTGGGTGTAGAACTCTGGTTTGTATCCCTCATATTTCTTCTTGATAACATCAGTTCCAAGTTTGCTGGACCCCATTTAGGTTTTGTTGAGTCTTACTAATTTTTTTCAAAAATTCTAAAACTTCTACTAGACCAAGACACAAACATTAGAGGATGAAAGAAATATAATCAATCAAAATTCAGTCTCCTTAATGTCTACCCTATGAGAGGGGGTTAGGCACCAAGGGGATGGGGAATAGAAAGGGGGAAAAGGTCCGGAGAGACCTATGAAAAGATGTGACTATTAATAAAAACTACTAGATAACTACCATGGGACACAATATAGGAACTTAATAAAAATCTAAAAATCTTAAAACACTCCATGGCCAAAAATAGATAAAATAAATTCACAAGAGACTAAGGAGAAAATTGACTTACAAAGAAAAGAGAAAATGGCTAGACCTAACAAAGAGGAGAAGAGACAGAGACAACTATCGGAAAGAGAAGAGAGAAATAGAAGAAGAATTGAATTAACAACAAATTCAAGGTTAGAGTGTGCCATTGGGGGTGCTATTGAGCTCACCAATGTGGGTGTTGTCATTAGGAGAGGAAAAAGTAGTAGAAAGAAAAATGAGAAAACATTGGAGAAGATGAGTTTGTTATTAAAAGGAATCAAAAGACTTTCAAGAATTTTCAAAGAGTTGATGAACAATTAGGAATCCAAAATCTTTCTAATAAGGGAAAGTTGTAGCACAGAGGCTCCTACTCTTCCTAAACCTTCCTTGAACCCTAAGAACAAAATGAACTTAAACAAAATTATATGAAAAATTTAAAGATTTCCTAAAGACTTTGGACAAGGTCCTATCAATGAATGATTATCATTTAGAAAATTTAATCAACACAAGCATAAGTAAATTAAGAAATGAATAAAAAGAACACAAAAAAAAAGGGAAAAGACACTAGGCCAATAACCAATTAGATGCCATTTATTAAAAATTAAAAAAAAGTTGCGAAGGTCACAACCCCAGATCGGTGACTCATCGCCATTAAGGTCTAAATGCAAGAGAGTCATAGCAATGGGCAAGAGCTACTAAACAAAAGAAGAAAAGGGAGAGGAGAAACAAGAGAAAAATAAGAAAGTAAAGAGAAGAACACCCCTGGAGTGGATATTAGGGAGTCTTCGTGCCATTTTGACATCAAAATTGTATGAGATAATGGTAGAGAAAATAAGCCCCATAATAACATTAAGAAGGAAACTAAATCGGCAAAGAACAAAAGAACAATCCTAACAAGAACAAAAGAAAAGAGGTGGTAATTGTACCAATGGAAGGGAAGAATAATAGAGATCCTGGTTTGTTAGTGGAGGATATGGCTACCGAGACTCTAGTGTTCTTGGGGATTCCGAAAATTCAGCTGCATCTCTAGGGAGCTTCAAGCATGGATTCCCCCTTGGTTTTGGTTATCAATGGTAACTAGACTAGTTCATATGATTAATTTTATATAGGTGCATATATGTAATTACAAAACACAGGTATAATTGTAAATCTTTTGGGGTGATACTTGAAACTATCTTTCTAGTATTGTGCATTCTACTAGTTCATGGGCGGTGTAGGATATGTATATTTTGTAATACGAGGCAGTAGATTGTGTTAGTCTTTGTAGGGCCTCCTAGAAGCTTGATTCTAATGCTAATACTATGATGCATTTTGTAATGATCTCTCTATACTTAATACAAAAATTGGTAAAGAAATTGGCATACAAACCTAGGAAGACACAAAATCCAAAACAAGGTTAAAATGCTATAGGTACCACAGTAAAAGTATGTTTTTGAAATAGATACCACGAAAGCCTTAGAACATGTATTCCTTCTAGAGTCTGTATGGGACAAATTGGACAAAGATGAATTAAAATATAGGTTATTAAACTTCATAGGATCACTAAGAAAAGAGGAATTGGAATTGTACACGAAGAATTACCCACATCATAAAGCCACATGGGAAGAAGTAAAGAAATAATTCATATCCAAATTTGGGACACTGGAAGTTCCAACTAAAAGTGTTACCCGTATGAGGATCTTGGCATAAGGCGATAAGGAATCAATTGAAAACTATGTGATGCAAAGAAAGGTATCAAAGGTCTAACACACTCAATCAATTCCTTTTCAAAATATTAACACAATAAACAAGGTGGTTTTCTTCACAATTTTCCGTTGTGCCTTGTAGCACAACAAACACCCATTTTTTGACATATCTTGCAAGAAACAACTCAAACCCACATTCTAAAGATTGTTTTAGATACCCTTTTTGGAATTTGATAACATATCAAAAGTGAAAGTATGATTGTTTTGAAACAAACCCCTCAAAATTGATTTCTACATCAAGCCTATAAGACCTAATTAAAGTTTCACCAACAAGGAACCTATTGGTTTTACACATTCTCAATCCCCACTCTTCAAACCAACACCTTAAACATGCCAAATGATTTTACCAAACAATTCCCAACCTCTACAAACACTTCCCAAAGGGATTTTTTATCAAACTCTAAGTCCTAAGTAACTTTTGTATGCCTAAATATGAAGTTTTCAGCCTAGGGCATCAACCAATCAGCCCAAACTCAACCCTACTACTAAAAAACTTAAAAAAAACACAACATAATTACTTCCATTGATGAAATCAGATGAACAAGATGCAAAAAAAGAATTCAGATCTCCATCAATCCAAATTGGAATCATCACCTACATGCCATACCAATCCATACAACCCTTCTATAGCAAAAAAATTTGTTCTTAGAACACATAAAACATAGTTTTATTATGGTTTAAACCTCAATACAACTGCATAGGAACTTTGTGTCGATCCATTACATTATGTATTTAAAAAATTTCCAACCAAAACAACCAACTACAACTTCCTTTCAAATCCCTTGACCATTCAACTTCCTCCTTAAATGTAAAATGCAAAGTTGCTTAGCAACTTCTTGCAACTTTTTTGTAAAATGACAACTTTTAACAATCTATATCCAAATGACTCAAAAACATGACAAATGGTCTTAAAAGACCTTATTACACACAAAAACATGACTCAAACATCAAAACACAACATTAGACTCCTTTATGCATCATGAAGGCCTATGGTGCCCTGCACCATACTCCCCGAGCAAAATTGACTCAAGTCCCCTTGAGGACAATGTTGCAAAGTAGGTTCATGTTTGACCATGCTATTCTTTGACCTCCAAGTGCTTTCTCCGTCAAGCAATCCCTTCCAATGAATCAAGTACTAGAAATAAGAATTGTCTTTTGGCTTTGATCGGTTCTTCACTTGAGATTGCTGCTCTCCACTTGATGGATGACCTTTGATTCCTTCCTTATCTGAGAATGTTGTCAAATCTGCTTCTTCACCTACAACCACATCTCCTTTTTCCTTGTAATGTGCTGCCTTCCTCTTCACTTCAATGGTGTACTTGGTCTTGTCCACATTTCTTTGCAACTTACCCTTAACTTCTCCACTTTTCCTTTCCAACTCTTCTATCTGATGTTTTGCCCCTATGTCTGCTGCTTGATCAGGTATTTTAACCTCTGATATGAAAGAATTAGAATGACCACTATCCTCTCTGGAAAACAATGAATGGAACACCTCTTCTATTCTCATATCAACATACCTTTTAAGCCAACCTTGAATCTGCAAAATCAATTCATCCTTAACCTTTAACTCAATATCATTTCCCTCCAAAATCAAACCATTCTTGAAGTCTGTCGTTTTAGTATCTCCATGTTTAGTAGTGGCTGCAAGGTTCATGTTCTCCTCTTCTTTCACCTTGATGAACTCCTTCCTTCCTACCATCATCACAACAGATCCCTTAGTTTTCCCCTTATCCTCTTCCATCAATGGTGTCAAAGTATAAGAAACTCCATCTTTTTCAATCTCATAGGTATTCCTTCTTCCATCATACATAGCATGCCTATCAAATTGCTCAGGTCTCCCTAGCAGCAAATGGCACACATCCATAGGCAATATGTCACATAGAATTTTATCCTTACACCCACCTATATTGAACTCCGCCCAACTTTGTTCATTTACCAAAACACACTGACCCTCATTCAACCAAGAAACTATATAAGGAGTATCATGTGGTATTCTAGGTAACTTGAGTTTTCAACCATCTAAATTGAAACCATATTATCTGTGCTTCCTGAATCAATTACAACTTTACATACCTTACCCAAGCACTTACAAGTTGTCTTGAAGAGAGTCTTCCTTTGTGGCGGCTCCTTCTCTATTGATGTCTTGATGAGAGTTCTTCTTACCATCAGAGACTCACCAACTTCTGGAGCAGCATGTTGTGATGGAGAGTTTACACTCTCATTGTCCTCTTCTTGCACCAATTGAGTCCTTCTTTCTCCTCCATGTGAACTAGAGGCTTGACCTTCATTACATTGCCATGCTTGATGTCGAAACTTGTTGCATTGATAGCACCTTCCTGTGAATCCACTAGAGCCTCTTCCTTGACCTCCAAATCTGCCTCTAAAACCTGATCTACCTCCTCTAAATCCACCTCTCTGATCAGCAACTTGGTCTTGGACTTTCCTTGCATCTTTTTGGTTCTCATATGGCTGCCTCGACTTAGAAAATGAACCTCTTCCTCTAGTATTGCTGCCTCTACCCCTACCTTGCTTCTCTTGCCTTCTCTTCAATTTGTCTTCAACCTTGATGGCCAATTGGTAACGTTCTTCCAACATTCTTAGAGTGGTGAGACTCAATTCATCTTGAAGGTTGTATCTCAACCCATTCATTTATCTTGCTACTGTCTCTTCATCATCCTCTGTGTGACCTACCCTTATGCTCAACCTATAGAACTCCTTTGTATATGTTTGCACATCCATCTCCTTTTGCTTGAGATTTTGAAGCCTCTTAAACAATTGAATAGTGTAATCAAAAAGTAGGAACTTACTTTTGAGTTTAGCCACCATCCTATCCAAAGAGGTGATTTTGGACTTTCTTTCTCATTTCACTTTGTACATAATCCCACCAAAGCAAAGTGTGGCCCTTCAATTTTGTCTTGGCCAACTTTACCCTGTTATCCCATGGAACATCTTCATAATCAAAATAGTTATCCAATGCTCCTATCCAATCTAGGACCTCTTCACTATCCATATTTCCTCCATACATAGGTAAATCCATTTTGATCTTATGCTCATCTCCCTTGACTGCTTTCAAAAGCTTTTCCATCCTCAAGTCATCAAGATCCATCTCTTCTTCAGACCCTTGTGAACTTTCCTCTTCCTCTTCTTCTTCATGATCACTCACATCACCTGTGACCACACCTCTCTTCTGACTTGTTTCCAGGGCAGCAAGCCTCTCCTTCAACTCTCTCATCTCTCTCATCTCTTTAGCATGTTTTTCCTTCAACTCATTCAATTCTCTGGCAATGGCATTCCCTTTTGGAAGCATCTTTGTGATTCTTTCAACTCAACCTTTTTCTTCTTTAGATCAAAACTATGCTCTAATACCAATTTGATGTAGAGTAGGGTATCAAAATCAAAACTCAATCAAACAACCATTTTTCCAAATCTTAACACCTCAAATAAAGTGATTTTCCTTCACAAATTGCCATTATGCCTTGTAGCACAACATACACCCCTTTTCTGACATTTCTTGCAAGAAAAAACTCAAACCCACATTCTAAAGACTATTATAGATACCCTTTTTGACATTTGATAACATATCAAGAGTGTAGGTATGATTGTTTTGAAACAAACCCCTCAAAAATTGACTGCTACACTACTCATAAGGCCTAATTAGGCTCACTCAACATGGCACCTATTGGT
>VDFB02358134.1:183024825-183265791 GCA_007258455.2 Sequoia sempervirens | reverse complement strand
TTAACCCAATAAACTTATGAAAAAAACCATAATAATAGAGATTTTTTGCTCATATCTAATTTGTACAATTACAATGAGGTAAACCTATCAGGTAGAAGCACCTGAAGATGCATCGCGATCTATGCTCTGGGCCGGAGACTTCCCCGTATGATCAATGCCATGCTATGACAAAAATTAAATATAAAAAAACATTACCGAAATGAAACCAATAGACTTACAAAAAAAAACATAAGAATAAAATGGTATATTGGAGTCATTAATTGGAGGTTGGATAAAATGGTACGTAGTATGTATCACCCCCATAATAACTGTGTTTGTAATTAAGCGATTCAAATTGTAATCGATTAGCAAATCTTCCTCTGTAGTTATTGATTTTATCATAGATACGAATACACAGTTTCCCTCACGCTTCTCGAATATGCAATTGGGTTGCTTATTTGTTGACCTAGGTCATGTACTGTTTATAAACCCTACAATATTCCCTGATGCTTTTGGCCTTCCGTCAATGTACATAGCCACTCCTTTATTTTGATCCTTATCTTTTAGTTGTATATAATTTGCTATGATGCATGCTACAGCACTTAGTGTATGTCCAGACCAAGCATCCCAATCTTTGTAAGCGTAAAAGGGTTAGAGCATACTCCATCAATTTAGTAACTTTGGCCGTAACGGAGACCTTTATGCCATCCATGCAAAATAGAGCCCCAAACCATGGCGGCAATGGTGCTATCACGATATATCCTCTCATTGACACAAAATCGGTGTTTATTAGAGGGAAGTTCCTTGGGTACCCAATTGTTTTTAAGCAGATGTTTATTACCTCGGGGCATCTGTCGCTATGCTCTCATCATCATAAGAACATGACCCCTTCAACAAGAAAAATCCATCGCGTTTACAAAATTTTCTTCTAATATTTTGACCTCTAGTTGATCTCCTCTTTTAAGACCCATACTACATGTCTCGCTTTCCTCTTCTCTTCTAAATTTCCCTCATTTCGAGGAAAATGATTGAAAAATACCTATTTGGTGGTACCTGCACTCATCAGGATATTGGATGAAGTTCTTTTATGGTGATGTGATCCCAAGGTGACATTATGATTAATCTATCATTTCATCGCTAGAATTTCACGGGTTATAAGGTAATCAAGTCTTGATAGATTGCAAGCTATTATTACTACCGTCAAATGTGTCCATCACAAATCAAATCTACTTAATGTTTTAACTCCCAAACTTTGCAAAAAGTGTTAAATGTGACTATGGTCCACCAGTTACACAACCAAGGCCTCAAATGTATTCTCTAATTGTAATCAAAGGACTTTTTCTCTTCATTCAAGTAAATAAACTTGAAGGGAAACACCACCAAGTGGTTTATTGGACACCTATATGACTAAAAATAGCAGCAAATTTACATTTAATTTCCATATGTCTAAGTGGTTAACGGGGAGGGAGTGTGTACTACACCTGGTTAAGTCATCATAAGTTTATGCTTTGGCAATAATTTTTTTTTAAGTCATCTTAAATCTTCCTATGTCTAATTACTAGGAGACTTTTGGTATGTTTTAAGGTAGGATGAGTGGTTGCATCAATGTTCTAGTTCTCTATGACAAGGTTTCAACATCTTCAAATAGTGAAAGTTAGTGCTCATAGTCATTTGAAACAACAAAATTTTGATTATTTATGATGGTAGGATTTGATAACTTAAAATATCTCTACTTCAAAACAAAAATATCTCTAACAACTCTAAGAGCTATAATGGGATGGCCACCATCATATGAAAGATTCTTCATTCTCACTTTTAGGTGTTAAAATTTAACAATACCTTGATTGATGAAAGAGCCCAAAGATCCTTTCTCCATGGTATCCAAGTACACATAGCAACAGTCTTCTCTTATAAAGTTGGACATAATTTAAAGAAATTAGCTAGGAATTATTCATTTAACCTAATGTTTTCTCATAATGCCATCATTGGAAAAGTATGATCAAATTCTTCTATTATGAATAATTGGTCTATGTGCCTCTAGTAATCACTATAAATTTTTGTAATTATAAAATGACTAATTGCATCAGGTAGGAGAGAATCAACTTTGAGTTCTTCAAATATTATATTCCTCTATTCATAATTTTTAAGGGTTGTGTGTGGATGAGGTTATCACTACCAAGAAGGGAGGGGACCTTTCCTTGCATATGTTTGTGGTGGAGGTATTAAAGAAGAATTGTATGCCTCTATTTCCATTCATTAGATCTAGCTTAGCCTAGCATATACTTGGGCTAAGTCTACAATTGCTTTAGACTCATGCGATGAAGGCTATGTGTGATGAAATCCTAGACCTCAACCAAGATGTGGGTAGATTATGGGAGTTTTTCCAAGACTTGAGGCTGGTCAATAAAAATATGAAAGACTAAGCTATTTTATTTTTTGTCTTATCTTATACCATTTTACGAGAATGGGGGTGCCAATGTACGAGAAGATCTTTGGAAACTAGGCATGAAAATTGCAGTTTAAAGAGAGTGGGGGTGCCAAAATTACAGTACTCATTGTCCCTTGGTTGTCGATTTTCCCTAAGTGCCATCAACCTCGTCCTCAACGCTGGTATTGACCTTGCTTTCACTCCTCCAAATTCTTCCTCGGCGCTGATATTGACCTTGTTTTCACTCCTCCAAACTCTTCGTCAGCGCTGGTATTGGCCTTGTTTTAACTCCAAACTCTTCCTCGGGGCTAGCATTGACCTTGTTTTCACTACTCCAAACTCTTCCTCGGCACTGGTATTGACCTTTCACTTCTCCAATTTGATGAGCTACAACTTGGTTTCGTTAGGTTTTAGAGTATGTTAATTAAATTGAAAATTATGGCGCCATTTAGCTAGGTTTTAATATTCTACAATATAGTTAAGTATATATTAGCTATATTTTACATAATAAATAATATAATTATTCAACTTATTATAATTATATATTATATTCTTTAACAAGAATTATTAAATATGTATAAAATTGTATAATTAATAATTAATATGCATTATATTTTATATAATACAGAAATATAATTAATATAATATATATTTAATATAATAGTAATATTTATTAATATAATATTAATATGAGAGAGAGAGAGAAACTAAATTTTGATTGGTTGTTTCTATATCAATAAATCAGTTGTCTCAGGTGTGTGTCAAATGTAGACAAATTCTCCTTTAAGACCTCTTCAATGTGCCCATTGCACTTAAGGAGACAAAAGATAAATATAGGGAAGAAAATATAGAGAGAGGGAGATAATTAAAACATACAAATAGAAGGGAGACAGGAGGGCAGAGAGGTAGAGAGGTAAAGAGATAAGGATGAATAGATAGAGATATAGGAGGGTGATTGATATATCTCTCCCTGTCGCTCTCTATCTCTCTATATCTCCCACTATCTATGTCACTCCCTCTTCCCCCCTCTATCTATTGAGCTATCTCTCCCTCTCCCCCCTTTCTCTCTCATTCACTCCATCTCTCCCTCCATCTCTCCTACTCTATATCTCTATCTCTATTTCTCTTTTTATCTACCTCTCACTCCTCTCTCTATCTCTTTCTATCTCCATATCTTTCTCTACCTCTATCATGATCTCTCTATCTCTTTCACCCTCCCCCTCTATCTCTCTATATCACCCCTTTTCTATGTCTCTCCCTCTCCCTCTATATATATTGAGCTATCTCTCCCTCTCTCCCCTATCTTCTTCTCTCTCTCCCTTTCTACATATCACTCTCCCTCTCCCCCTCTTCTTTCTCTCCCTCTTCTACCTATATATCTCCCTCTCTTCTCTCTTTTCCTCTTCAACCTATCTCTCCCTCTCTCCCCCTCTTCTCTATCTATCCTCCTCTACCTATCTATATCCCTTTCTCTCCCCTCTCTATCTCCCTCTATCTCTCACCATCTCTCCTCCCTATCCCTATCCATCGACTCTCTATCTCCACCTCTCTTCCTTTCTCTTCCCATATATCTCCATCTCTCTTTCTCTTCCCATATATCTCTATCTCTATCTCTCTCTATCTCTCTCTCTCCCCATCTATCTCTATCTCCCCATATATTAGCTAAGAATCCATGCAATCATACAATAGTATGTGTTGGTAAAACTATAATAGTGTTTTATTAAACTATAAGTAACACTTATCTTTCTAATGTCAAGCTTCTTATAAAAATAGTGTTTATTAAACTATAAGTAGATTATTGTCACCACTCTTCATTCAACATGAAATACCAAATGTAGCAATTGTTTTGTTGCTTTTGTCAAGTTTCATTAACCAAGCTATTTACTAGGTTGAATAAAGTTGTGTTATGACCCTTCGTCTCTTTAAAATAATTAGACAATACTAGCGAGATCAGGAAGGGGAGAAAACTAAACTTCTTCAAAATAGGGGTAGTTGTGGGTTTGTTGGTTTTCTTTGTATACTATATACTTAGTTCCTCTAGGATAAATAAGTCACTTTAGACCATTTTCTTAGTTGTGTATCCTAACTAATATAGAGTAAGCTTTTTCATTTTAATTGACTACTACATAATAGTTTATGTGTTGAAAGAATTGTTTCCATTCTTTGTAGTTTTTACATTGGAATACAAATCATATTTAATTTCATGCCAATATACTTCTTTCATAAAGATATTTGTTTGAAATAAGTGCTTCATAACCCATCTAATCAAATCATAACCTATCAAAAATTCAATAGGAATTTTCTAAAGAAAAGAGCACTTGACCCAATCATAAGTGTATGGCCTTCGTAGAAAGGGGTGATCCACCTTAGCAATAACAACTACCTGATTTAGACCTAGTAGGTTCAACTCAACCAACCTATCAACTTGCCTTTAAGAGGCTTCCAACAAGTTTAGAATGACGAATTTAAAAAATCCAAACAACTCTCAAATCCTGACAAAGAACAGAAGTCAGATTTCACACTTTGACTCCTTGAATCCTTGTAACAGTGCAAACCTAGTTTTTTCCCAATAACTCAAAACTTTCCCAAAACACTAGAGAAACCCTTGATGGTTTTAGACACCCATTTTGGAGTTATTAAACATAATTCAAGGGAAAGTACAAGTGATTTTGCAAATTTTACAGTGATTTTGCACTCGTTGATTCCCTAAAGAAAACCTTATCTTGAGTATAATCCATCATAGTCACATATGATAACATCATTCTTGACCATTTGATATCATGAAAAACCTCCAAAATTTAGTATTCAAATAACCCATATCGGCAATAATTTGTGCAGGTCTCTTCGATTCATAAATCATTATATTCTCATTTTTAGCATATTGGCAAAAGAACGTAAATGTCACACCGATCAGATTACATAAGAAGATACACATTGGGATGACATGGTCCACGGTCTCACCGATAAAGAGATTCGTCGGCAAGACAAGTTCCATTGGGGTGAAATGAAAAGGTCATACCGAGCATATAGGTCTCACCGATGAAGTTCCATCAGCAAGAAACCTTTCTTGTCTCACCAATCAAAGCACAAGGAGTTGTATCAGAAGGAGTCTTGGCGACATGAGATCAAAGGAATAATCATTGGGGAGACTTATAACATCGGGTAAATTACTGAATGTCTTAGCGATACACCATGTCTTGCCGATGGAGACACAAACATATCAAGATAGTTGTCGAGGTGACTCTTGGTGACATTTATATGAATTAGATGGATAGATTATGTGATATCAGCATAATGTCTCCCCGACCAAAAGAATGTTTAATGAACATTAGTCAAGCCTGAATAAAATGATGGCCCAAATTTTGAATTGTCTTTCCGATAGAACATTTGATGTGACAATGGGTAAATTCGAAGATCACCTACGCTCGTGTTCAAAGCTAGGATTACTAAAGAAGACATATCAGGGAGATTGGCTTATGGTCTCGTCGATGAAGGGAATCTATCGGCAAGACAAGTCATCTCGACATGAAAAATATATGCTGGCCCGAATGTTTAAGTCTCACCGATGAAGTTTCATCATCGAGACCATCATTTCTTTCACCAATAGGAGCACTAGGAATATATCGGCGAGACATGTGCCATCAGTGTAAATCTTGAATGTTCACCCGACCCGCTAAGTTACACCAACAAGAGGATATCGGTAGGAGTTATGGCGACATATTCAAGACCAAAAGAAAAGTTATCGGCTAGAGTTATAACATTGGAGGAACCACTGAATGTGTTAGCGATACTAAAAGTCAGGCTGATGAAGAAACAAATGAACCAAAATGATTGTCGGGGTGACTCTTGGCGATGTATATGGGACAAATGTTAACATCAGTTAGATGTGTAGAGTGTTACCCTGATCAACAGAGTATTTAGTGAACGTTGGTTGGGGCCTAATGTATAGATCGCCCAAAGTTTGAAGGTGTCTTGTCGACCAATTCATTTGATGTGATAGTAAGGAATTCAAAAATCTATTACATTCACGCCTAGAGTTAAAACATTAATGGTACCACAGAGTACAGGTAATTTCATAAATTGAAAGGAAATCATTGCAAAATGAACATTATTGTGAATTGGTAACGAAAGAAACAAGGAGACAAACAAAGGGCCAGAGAATTGTTTCAGTTGAAAGACCTCAATCAAAACCAGTAAGTCCTCTGCATTTTAACTTTTTCATTTCTACAATTTTAAGTGAGTAATATGGAAGCCACCAGCTCAAGGAAGTTGAAAGGTAGAAAACAAAGTGAGATCAATCACCCTAAGAGTAAGAAGCAAAAAGTTGAGTTTGGAATGGAGTCAGAGGGTGCTGAACGAAAGCTGAATCAGGATTTAATTGACCAATTGTGTGGCTCTACATCCAGATGTAGGCGCTCTGTGCAACTGAGGGTGGAAGTGGATAAATTGGACGACAAGTGCAAGCACATAAGAGATATTTGGACCCCAATAAGAGGCTATGAATTGTTTAGATTCCACTTTCAACGAAGAGATCGATTTGAGCCAATTTGTAATCCATGGCGTCTAAATTTGGGAAAAATGGTTTTCCCTAATGTGTGTCAATATAGAGCTGGTAAAATTGTTGGCCACCTACTATGACTCAAAACTTAAGGCCATATATGGACTATCTGGGAAATCATTCATATACATATCAGAGGCTTCAATATGTGAGGTTTTTAAGTTGAAAGGGTGGTGTAATGAGAAAATTGTGAATGAAGAGTTGGAAAAGGAGTTTTGGAGAATGAACACCACTTACAAGGGTTGGAGGTTGCCCTTACATAGAATTAAACAAGATGGTAAAATTGTCCCACTTGACGATGGCGATGGGCCTCCATTCCATGTGGACTTATTTGAGTCCTATATGAGATATACCTATTTCTCGGTAGGAAAAGTGTTGGGTATGAAAGTTCTTGAGTATATGTCCATTGTTCCCATGGTAATTGCAGCTGACATTCAATGTCATAATTCTAGGTTATTCAACTATGCTTCATTTGTATCAAAGGAGTTCGACTTAGCATTGGTGGAAATCAAGAATAAATCCCCTGTTCTGCACCTTAGGCATTATTCTCTTTTAATGCATCTAGTATTGTACTTCAGACAAGAGTTAGGGATTTGGCCAGAAAAGTTGAAGGTTTCACAGTTTGATAAAGAGGGCAAATTGTTACCCATTCAATTGTGGACTACCATTTGGGATAGTAGGTTTGCTAATTCCAGTTTCCTGTATTTTGAAGAATATTTTGTAAAGCCAGTATATGAATTCTACAGTCATCCTTGTGCACACTCATTGTCTGATGAAATAAAATGCTTCCTCAGACCTAAGGACTTTAATGGGCCAATTGATCATAATTGGGGAGACTGGTATTGCTTGGAAGATGCTACTATGGTAAGGGTGTTTGGTTTTGAGGATTCTCCATTCATTTTGCCTAAAACAGTCTCGAATAGGATTGCATATTTGGAAATTGTAAGAAAAATGGATTTTTCTAGTTTCATGAATTTTGGTTCATTCGGAAAACATGCATCTATGCCTAGTCCTTTATTCTTTGGTGATTTTATTGTGCTTGCAAAGGAAGGATATGATTTGATCCTTGAAAAATTAATGCAATATAATATGAATAAGGGTCCACCAAGAGAAGGTTTTGATCTAGAGGGATATATCAATTCTGCCAAACAAAGGATAAACTTTGGACGATATGATCATGTGCCTTATCAGTTTGATGAAATGATTAGAAATTTGGAGGTAGAGGAAGCAGAGAGAGTGGTGGAGGAATACAACCAAGGGTTGCTGGATATAGGGTTCCCTTTTTCTGGAGATGAGGAAACTGGAGAAGATATGCCATGAGACCTACCTAGTAGGATTTCCAAATTAAAAACTCAAGATTACAACTGCCCTCCTAGAGAACTAAGTGTTGAAGAGAGCCAAGATACATACACCAGACATATGGCATATAGGTCATTTGTAGTAGACAATGAATTTGTGAATTCTTCATAATTTAGATCTTTCTTGTATAAGCAAAAGGGCAAGGAGATAAGGGAGACAGTTGATAATATTACACCAAGCAATGAGGAGCAGCTACTAAATAATTTGAAATTAAGTATGGATAGAGAAATGGCTAATATGACCCCCGAAAAAGGAAGGAAAATGTTATAGGATGCTGGAGTTATGATCTTTCCAGGGCTAGATTTGTATTTTGCATTGGTGTTTGATAGCTTCTTAAAGGATAATAGTGCCACACACAAGCTTAGTCTGGAGGGGGTAACAAAAATATATGTTGGATCCAAATATAACCCGGATGAAGGATCACTCATGATATGGGCCTTGTATCCACCTCATAGAAAGTCAGTTGGGATTGATATTGAGAAAGAATTTGGACATGTCATGACTCTGAAGGTTGGAGAGGTAGATCCTGTGGTGACTACAAACATTGGGATTAATGTGGCAAAACCGAATAAAGCCCAAATACAAATGTTGATAAAAGAAAAGGAAATGTACAAAATGAATAATGAAAGGATCATGAGAGAAAATGATTGTTTGAAGGACATGCAAGGAGTCACAATGAGACCTCCTAAATTAATAACACATGGTGAAAGCTCACAGGTAAAAGATCATTGGGAGGAGTCAACTGCATATTCACAAGGTAAATATGATACACTCGCTGCAATAATCTGAAAAAGGCAGGCCAACTTAACATTTTGGTTGAATAAGCTATGGGGAGCATATTCCAAGAACCATGTTACAGGGTAGGAACACAAGATAATTGATGGAAGGATTGAAGAAAAGTTCTGAGAATTAAATGAAAGAGATGTTCCTGACAGTGTGGCCATTGGTATGGGTAACCAAATTATAAAGAGACACATGGACTATTATGAGGAATTGCGAGAAGATGCAAAGGGGCTGGTTGATGTTACGAATATGGGACTGCCTACAATATTTGAAGATGGAGAAAAGTTGAAAGAGAAAGCCAAGTGGATCAAAGAATGTGAATTGATGCTGCAGGGAATTCTGGAAAATGCTACAGGGAAGGATTCGACATTGGATGAGAGTTGTGAGCACAATGAAAGGATGATAAAGGTGGAAATATCAGCCAAGAATGCATTAGGAGATGCCAATACTCATGAACGACAAGATTATCTAGATCATTTATCAAATGTTCATCTATGGCTAAATAGAGCCTAATCTCTTGCTTTAATTAGTTAAGTAAAATAAAACATTTGTGAAGGGATGTGTCCCTTCCAAGTTTTGATGTATTTATATATGTTCCATAGTAATGCAACAGATATAGGTGTTAGGAGATATTCAGTAGATATCTTTCTAGAAAAATGCTTTCATATACAGAGACTCAAATGCATGTATTTTGATGGAGTAAATGAAGATATCTAAGTTATGGATTAAGATTTTGGTATCAGCTGTTTGTTAAATTTATGCAGTTATTTGATTGTCTCCATTCTGATGCTTCTCTATTGTTTAAATTGATATAACAAGTTTATACTTAGTTTATCATTTTACATTTGCTATATATGTGTGATCTGGTTATTCGGTTCTCTCAAGTAGGGATTAAAATATTTTAATCAATCACAACAATTGGGAAGTGTTAGTTGGATTAATGAGAAGAATCACATAACTAGAATTTCCATTCTATCTCGAGAAGAGTTTGTCAATTATTCACTTGCACGTTTACACAAGTTGTAAACAATTTATGTGCCTAACAGTTTGAATTATTGCCATTATTGAAATCCACATTTGCAGATATTCATTAGACTCCATATACCCAATAAGGCACTGGTCTCCCCTTGTATTATTTTATAATTTTCATTATTCTTATTTATTTTACACTTACATTTACAAACACATACATATGCATTTACTGTTTTTATTTATTTCTCATGTAGTTTAATAGTTTGATCGATTTCATATTATATGTGTTGAACACTTTAGAATTTCAATTACATTAATTTATGGATATGTTGTATCTATAACACTACAAAACCATATGCTCTTTTCATTTACACTTGCATTTAGAAATACACATTTATATACATAGATATAGATTTCTTTAATGATATGTTGCATTTATTGTTCTAGGAGAGCATCCAGTAGTTGCATTTACATTTACATTTAAAGATACAAATACATACATACATACATATTTATGCATCCTACACCCTATTCATGCATCCTACAATTACAATAGTATCCATGGGGCCTCTTACACAAGCTACAGTAATCACAAAAAGTGTAAGAGCCCCTTTATATCATGTTTGGACTACAAAACCCTCAAAATAGGGTAACCTGTATGCAAAGAAATGAAGCTTTCTAACTCAAATCAATGCCTTAAGCCCTCAAATCAGATTCAAATCAAAGCTAACACATATCTTCATGACATGGAATTGATTTCACATCAAAATATGGCTGCATGTGACCGTACAGTGCTACAAAACAGAAAAATACAAAAAATTGAAAAAAAACACAAATTTTTCGAATGTCAAGAGCTTGTATTTTAAATCCTCAACCTATCAACAACCATTACAATGATCACTTTATGCCTTTTAAAGGCCTTTACACCTCAACCACCGAACAAACCACCTCTACAACACTTTTAATCTTTTATGATCACATGAAACATAAACACACTAATTTCAAGGTTGTTAACATCACTATTGAAATGTTTTAATTTTTTGACCTTTCAAACATTAAAAAGTACATCATTAAATTAATTATGTAATGGCATAAAAATTAAAAACATCATGAATTAATTATGTAACCACATAAGTCAAATATAATTCTATCAAGAAATTAATATCAAATAGATAATATAATCACATAACTCATACATTTCAATGTCATTGATCTTCTTCTTCATCCAACTCTTTGTTTGTATCATCCCATCCAAATTCAACATTGTAAGGATTGGTCATATCATCATCATCACATTGATATCAGTTTGTTAATGTCATCATCCACACGTATATCATCTTCATGAACATTAACCCTACATCATCATGATCTAGTTCCTCCTCTTCGACATCTTCGCCGTGGGACATCATCAACTAATTGTTGATCCCTGATCATCATCTACATCATCTTCTACATCTTCGTGATTCTTCTTCCACCACATTATACTTTCTACCACCTTCCTCTTGATCATGTCTAACAACAAATGACCAAACTCCCATTTTACTCGAACCTCTCAGTAAAATACCGCCACATTGGTTGAAGAACATAGAGCTCATTTCTAGATCGGGCCGCCTTTGTATTAACCATGGTAAATCCATTATCATGTTCAATAACAGTTCTCTCAGGATCATTTTCATTCAATCGTAGCTTGTACCATAGGACGACGAACAAAATTAATTTGAAGGACTTAAAGTCACACTCAAGTATATCATCCAAATTCCCATAGTATCGATTTTCTGAGACTTCTGGATGTATGTCGCTTCTAGATGAAACATTAGTCACCTGAAAGACTGCAGTTATACCAGAATCACAAGTTTTCTTCATGTCATCCAACATTTTGATTCAAAATTTATAACCATTGCACCACATAGCCTTGTGGTGTTTCACCTGCAATATGTCAAACATGTAAAAATTATTGCAATATTGTTAGTTGATAAACATATTTATTCTTGGCCGAATGTATGCAAAGAAAACAATCTCAACATATATATACATCAATATAATTGAAAATAATTAAATAATATGGGTGATTAATATATTTATACGTACCTGTTTATCTCTTAAACCATATGCTAAATCAATTTCCCTTTGTGTAACATTGGAATCTCCATTACGATGAGCTTATTTAACCAATGAAGCCACACCTTCCCATGTTAATGCGACCAGATTGTTGACATCGCTCAATCCATACCGTCATCCAATCAAGATTGTTTGTGACGTAAAAATGAAGTGCATCCCACTCTCGACCAACTATATCAAAATAAAATAAAATTCACAAATGATGTATAATTAGTTAAATACCACGGTATACGACCTTAATTTATAATTGATGCATATTGAAGATTAATAATTAAATAAGTATAATATACATAAAACCATATGTAAAATGTATTCCAATTAATCTCCATGACCATCTTATAATTACCTCTCACTTTCCTCAATCTACCTTTCCCCATCAGGTACTCCCCTCGAATTTGTTAATGGAGTTGGGATCCCAAATGATCTACATGGATCTTTGTTGCAAACTTAGGAAGATATTCACTAATGTACACCATGGTTTGCATACTCATATATCCTGGCCCACCATAGAACCCTCGTGATGTGCTCTTTGTCTAACCAAAGCCTTCAAAAATTTCAAGTGCTCTCAACTATCCACAGTTGACCTTTGTGTACAAGTCCACACACCAATCTCCCTCAACCCGGTGTATGAGGTAGTGTTCTGTGCATTGAAAAATGTCAAGGTAGACACTTTTTCATTTCACACATTAGATATGAATTTTTCTTCTAATAATTTATATCTGCTATGGATTGCATGACAACCATCTACAAGTGATTCAAGGCACAAATTATTAACTAGAGATTTAACAAAATATACAATATATTACATAACAAGTAAAACAAAATGGAAATTATAAGATTCATATACAACTAATTGAACAAATATCGCTTACTAATACCTCATGTATTTTCCAAGATCATATATATAACTTCACTTGAAATTGTTGTCAAAGTTATCCTATAGAGGTAGAATGTACTCTAATAATTAT
Organism: Sequoia sempervirens; assembly: GCA_007258455.2. NCBI lineage: Eukaryota > Viridiplantae > Streptophyta > Pinopsida > Cupressales > Cupressaceae > Sequoia > Sequoia sempervirens. The sequence goes on along the minus strand of VDFB02358134.1, from coordinate 183,252,626 downwards.
AAATGATCTTTTCATTATTTTTCCAAAAGTAGTAAACATAATACACCTAAAAATTGGCATTTACTATACAAGTGTATATAATATACCGCACAATTACCTTGACAAAGGTATGCCAATCATGCATTTTCATCCTTGACCCAAATTCACCTTTCTTTGTTATTATATTGTTTATGTTTGCAGCAAATCCTGTGGGAAAACAAATTTTTCGTATGACTTCTTTTATAGCATTGCTTTGCTGCTTTATTAATAACCAAGGAAGGAACTTATATTAATTTGGTCTCCATCACTATTTAATTGAATGACATTTTTCATTACATGATTGGCTTCCTGAATGTCACTACAAATTTTGACAATTTTTTCTTTGTCATACCTTCCATCCAATATTTTTCATAACGTTTTTGTTATATTCTTTCCGATATGCATTGTATCAAACAAATGCAATAATTTAGTTACCATAGTAGGGAAACCTACTAAATTGTCTCTGATAAATTTCAGTCCTTGTGGAAGCCGCACTATTAATGCCTTGATGACCTTCATGAAGCATATAAGTTAAAAAAATTAACAACGATGATCATTGTCAATTACAACATGAGTAAACACAACACAATATAAAAATATAAATTCAAAACATATCATATATGATAGATAAACAATTTGATCCAATGTATAACTTTGACGATTAATTCTATTATATTCCAACTTCCATAGGCGAGGTGTCATTCTTCGTGGTTTTGATGTAGTCTCTTCTTTCCCATTGAAAATATGTTTTTCAGTAGTTCGATACTTATGATTTATGTGGAGGAAGTGCCTATACTCATCAAACACCTGGTTTCCTAAACTTGTTGAATGAAGAGATTTCATCTTTGGACCACAAATTGGACATGCATATTTTCCCTTTGTTTGAAGACCTGCAAGATCATATATAATTGGATTAAATATGTCAATTTTTATAATTATATGTAATGAATAGATTATTTAAAATACATGCATGTTATCTACTTCATAAAATTAAATATTGTTAAAGTGCAGTCAAATGTTATAACATGCCACGAAAATGTGTTAGCCTTGGGGCATCATGAATTTTCCATACAAGCATTGCATGGAATTGAAATTGTCTTTGTCCTATTGGTCTAGAGACATCATACATAGTGATGCCATTCCATAACTTTAGTAACTCGTCAATAAGAGGCTCGATATATACATTCATATCTTTAATTTGGTACTTACCTAGTTGAATGAACATAAACATTACATAATTATTATAACCATTTTACTGTAATATATATAAATTAATGTACATGACTATTGAATGAAAAAAAAATGTCATTATGCAACAAATAAGACAAATGAGATGCTACTACATTAAAGAAAATTGATGTAAACAAATACCTGGAATAATCATTGACAACATTATGTGCTCCCTCTTTATTGACATCCATGGAGGAAAGTTATTGTTGATAACAAAAATAGGCCACGCCGAGTAAATAGATCTCAACTTGCCAAATGGATTGACACCGTCCGCTGCCAATGAAAGCTTGAGATTACGATGTTCTTCTTTAAAGTGTCGCCATTTTTCGTCCATGTCCCTAAATGCATAACCATTCGTAGGAATTCGAAGAATTTCATCTCCACTTCTATTCTATGTATGGTAATCCATAAATTATGCTAAGCTTTCGAACCTAAATAATCGTTGCATACGTGGAATAATGAGAATATAACGAAGAAGCTTGTGAGGCACCTTTTTTGTTTGTTGATCTATTCGATATCTACTAATATGACATTCTAGGCATTCTATTGCAAAATCATGTTGTTTATGATATATAATATGATAATTGGGACATGCATCTATTGCTTGATACTCCATTCCGATATCTTTCATAATGCCAGATAAATCTCGGTATGAGCGAGGTAAAATATTTGATGGTGGTAACAAAAATTCACCAATCAATCTACAACAAAAATAATTTGTTAATATAAAGAATATTAATGGTACATATTTCATCCTTTATTTACTAGTGATGAACTAATAACAATTAAAATAGATGAAAAAATATGACATATATGACATACCTTAACATCCGTGAGATTGCTATGTTTGATAAACCATTCATAACCTTCAAGTTCAACAGCAAAAATACAACAGAGAGAAGAGTTTTTGGAGAGCCTTCATAAAGGGGCTTATATGCCTTCTCAAGTACAGGTAAATCATGAACATCATCAAAGTCATCTCGATCATCATGATCAGCTCTGCCACTAAATGTGTCATGGATCAATGTATTTGTACCATCATCTTCAACTATATTTTCTGGCGCATGATCATCTTCTTCCATAGGATCATTAACTCCAGCTTCGATATTCACAGTTCCATGTTCATCCACTTGTAAAACCACATTCTCTGGGCTATGATAATCCATATCATGTGCCCTAGGGTGCCCCACCTTTATAAATAATGATAGACACAAATAAACCATGATCATGATCAAGTGATTTTATATATATAAAATGTTAAAACGATATAAATATTTACAAATTCAATCAATATAAACACATATAATAAACAACTTACCAATGGAAAATAATCATGCCCCCCTTCAACGTGACCATGCTGCCTACAATGTTTCTCAGCTTTTGTGATTAAAAGTCATCTTGTCTTTAAGCCCTTGCAATTATTGCAAGGACAATAACATTTCCCATCACCCTTTCTTTTCAATCTAGCCCACAATCTATCAAATGTATCTTCATTTTGTTCTGGACTAATATTATTTGACATGATTTTTCTTTACCAAGCTTGAATATTTAGATCTTCAAAAAATATCAAACTCACACTCCAATAATTTTTATTCATAAACAGGTAACAAAGTCTAATAATTTCGATATTTTACACCAAAAAAATTTGGCATGCAACCACCCCTGCAAAAGAGAAGATAGTCTAAAGTTAATGACCCCAAAAAACACTTTAAAATGCTAATTCCAAAACTTATTAAATTCTGATTTTACTATGATTTCCAACCGTTAGACTCCTAAAATCAGGATATTTTGCACAACAAAATTTGAAAATGCAACTCTGAAAATGCACAAGTCTAAAAATGAAATTTGATGAGATGTTGCTTTAAAATATGATTTTCAAACCTAGAAGTACAAATTTGACTTCACAAATGAATTTTGGGAAAGGACAATGACTACACTCAACCTGGTGATAACTTCTTGAATTTTTTCTGATTTTTCCCAAGAAAATCGTCCTTAGTTCTCCACAAACTATCGTAAGTGTAGCAAATTCGCAAGCAAAGAAAATTCATAAGTATAGCAAAATGTTGTCGCAATAAATAGTTGAGATCACTTTTTATTTATGTCAGCCTCAATTTTGACTTCACATGTTCATCGAAATTTTGACAAAAACTCTTTGTCACAATTTCGACAAAAAACAGGTTTGTCAAAATTTTGACGAACGTTGGGGATAAAATTAAAAAAAATTTAAAATTACACATTAAATATCACTAGTACTCGACAATACATCTAATTATCCATCTTTCGTCAGAAATTTTTGTCAGATTTTGCAGTAAAATGAGTTAGTGCATCCAAAGGTTTGAACTTAGATAGTAGCATCTACATATGCCTGATTACAGTTCCGGTTAGGCTCATCAATCGATTTCTTGACCTTCTGACTGGTTCTGCTCTTTTGCTCTATTCTACTTTAACTCACATCACAAAATATTTAATGCACAAGTGAAATTGTGCATAATCGCTCTTAAATCCTTCTGATATTCACAACACACACTAACACACTTTATACATACATCAAAATGATGTAATCGATCACTTATATATATTCGCTACTAATGATTTAATCACTACATGTAAGCTTCAACAAAACATGAAAATATTTAAAAACTATTGGCTCAAATCATGAATAATATTCAATGCGCATCCACCAAAGTCAGCCACAACATAGTTAGGACCGAATTTAGCATGCTCAAACACAAAAACACTTAAATAATTACTCCTCAAATATCCGCGACACACTACATTCACTTAGTCAGCCTTCATGCGCTGATGAACACAAAATTAATCAACCAGATCTACTATCTTGCACACAAATCGATATGAGGCTCCAATATTCAAGAATAACATAGATCATACACCAAACTACCTTCCCTAAGATTCACAACTCAAAATACTAATAGAAAATTTTCATATGAATCAATGAACACAATTCTGTCGGATGCTCTGTTCTAACTTGACTGTCTTCGATCTGTCTACCGGTATGATCAAATGATGATGTGTGGACCAAATAACTAACTAGGGTTGCCATCAATGACAACACCTGAAAACATTTGCAATGTCTCTTTCCAACAATCTCCCCCTTTGGCATTGATGGCAACACTTAGTGAGAAATGACTAAGTGTCAGATCAGTACCAACATGAATTACACTACCAACTTCAAAACTTCAAAAAGATCTTCAATCAGAGCTCAAAATTACAACTCCTCTTGAGATGAATATACATTTTTCACTGTACTACTCTCCCCCTTTGACATCAATGGCAAAGATGGGGAATCCACATACCAAAAATCAAACAAAATTGATGCATATGTACACACTTGTTCTTACAACTTACATAGACTTGAATAGATTTGAAAAATTGTTCTTCAACAGGTTCAAACTTGTGTCCCAACCTTTCTTGAGACTCTCCAAGATAGTCATGTGACCACATAATAGATAAGATTGTATCTCTGCAGACTCAAGGTTCACTCAATCACTGACTGCCAAAGCTTCTTGTGATTCCTTCAATGCACTCAACATTGTTTCCATCTTTGGACCAATTAGGCCTCTAATGTAACGCCCCGCCTTGGTAACCGTTAAAACATAGTGTTAAGAGTGAAATTAACTGGACAATTTTTTATTTTTTTAAAGATATTTAATTTACACAATTGCTATAAGGTTTCCAAGGCGACGTTACTTAAACCTTACACATAAACTCAACACGTTATCATAAACATAATACAAATTTAATACCAAGAATGGTTCAGTTTGCAAGACTTATTACATTCGAGAATCCATAAGTTTAGATTACAACAAGAGAGATTTTAATAAATCTCAATACATCCAAAGATGGTACAATATAAACACTCTTTTACAAGAGGTAACTTTTACAAAGCTAATTAGTTTCATTTAACATCTGGCACAATTATCCACGAACAAGCTCTGCATCATGAATGAATCTATCACAGTATCATCAAACTAATCACCTCAACATAACAACCACATGCAAAATCGTAAGCTAATAAACCATATCAGATATATTTCTATCTCAATAACATCGTGAAAACACAACCAGATAAATAGGACGTCAATGTATCATCCATAGAGTATTAAAAACAACATAATGTCAGAGTTATAACTGAGAATGCACAACATAATATCGTAGTGAAGTAAAACATCTAACAGGAAAAATCAAATTGAAAACAACTAAGACAAGATGTCACTGCGGGAGGGTCACTACATCCTCCCCCCCTAGGATACGGCTTACTCCTGGAAGCCTACAAATAAATATGGATATAGCTCATGCATACGTGTCACATCCTCCCAAGTAGCTGAAGCCTCATCGCTAGGATCCCATTAGACCCACACCTGATCAACGTCACGACCTCTAAGACCAAGCCTCCTGTGCTAAAGAATGCCCACAGGCTTCAAAACCAGTTGCCCATCCTCTACCGGTAATATATCCCAATCGAGCACATGTGAAACATTTGGATGATAAGTTCTAAGAATAGATACATGAAAAATGTCATGAATGCGTGAGGGGCTAGGTGGAAATGCAAGACGATATGCTGCTAGCCCAATCTTCTCAAGAATCTCGAATGGACCAATAAAGTGAGGTACAAGTCTAGAACCCTTTCCATATTGGATTGGACTCTTCTGTGGACGCACTCGTAAAAGAACTTGGTCTGCAACTACAAACTGGTGATCCACTCGATGTGCACCTACATTCTTTTTCTGTCTGTCCAGAGCTGCTACCAAATGTTCTTTGATGCAATCAACCTGTTGTTCCATCTCTCGAAGCATATCAGTACCCAATAAATTATCTTCTAACTGATTCAATCTCAAGGGAGTACGACATGGTTGTCCATATAATGCCTAGAAAGGAGGCATACCAATCGAACTCAGATGAGTGTTATTATAAGTAAACTCCATTAAATGGAGATAATCTTCCCATCGTGTCTGCTGGTCCATGACATACATGCGTATCATTTCTTCGAGGATCTGGTTCACCCTATCAGTCTGTCCATCAGTCTCGGGGTAATATGCTGAACTATAGTTCAATTGCGTCCCCAAGGCTTGTTGCATTGATGTCCAATAAGTCGAGGTGAATACAGGATCTCTACCAGAAATGATCTGACGAGGAATCCCATGTAATTTCACTATATCTTCCATGAATATTCTAGCAATGGACAAGGCACTATAAGATGAACAAATAGGGGAGAAATGTACTAGTTTCGTCATCCTATCCATTGTTACCAAAATGGCATCATGTTGTCGTGAAGAATTAGGCAACCCAATGATGAGATCCAATGAAATTATTTCCCATTTACATTCTGGCACTAAGTGTGGTTGCAAATGTCCCACTTGATCATGGGGAAGTGGATCCTGCTGACCACCACTGTGTCTACCTCCACGGCCAGAACCACGACCTCTAACACAACTTTGCCTAGGTGGCATGATCCTACACAACACCACGTAGAACAAGTCTCAGATATGAAGCGAGAGTAAGAAAAAGGGAAAGAACGAATCTCAAAATCTAAATACTATATCCATAACTAATATAAATATCCTTCATATATGCCTACCCTATAGTTCCCTAAGTCTACTTCCTCGTATACACTCTCCAAGTCAGTATCCTACATCCTTGGAGATAATTCACTATACAACATATGGCCGACATTGAAAACGATAAAGATAAAATCACTTAGCCACTAAAGTCATAAATAATCATTAAAAGAAATTCAATTTCAACATTAAATCAAGAAATGTGCACAATGTCAACATTAAATCAAGTGTAACCACAAGGGTCACAAGTAAACGAGATCACAAAGTGTGGCTAAACGATCACAACCAAATATAAACAAGATGTTGACCTTCACAATTAACATATAGTCATCAATAATTGGAAAGAAAATCCACAATATTCAAAATAGTACAATACATCACTGCGTGACTAGACTCTAGCCACCTAACGAGGAAGGAGGAAACTTTTCAGGCTATAACAACAGTAGTCTTCTAGTGGTGCGGAGTGATCTCCGACATGTCTTAGTTACATGACATAAATGGCAATAAGATAATATGAACTATAGTGTCTAACACATAGGACAACGTAATGGGCTTACTAATATCTAGAGTACCCAGTGTTAGAACCTAGCGCTCTGATACCATCTGTAACGCCCCGCCTTGGTAACCGTTAAAACATAGTGTTAAGAGTGAAATTAACTGGACAATTTTTTATTTTTTTTAAAGATATTTAATTTACACAATTGCTATAAGGTTTCCAAGGCGACGTTACTTAAACCTTACACATAAACTCAACATGTTATCATAAACATAATACAAATTTAATACCAAGAATGGTTCAGTTTGCAAGACTTATTACATTCAAGAATCCATAAGTTTAGATTACAACAAGAGATATTTTAATAAATCTCAATACATCCAAAGATGGTACAATATAAACACTCTTTTACAAGAGGTAACTTTTACAAAGCTAATTAGTTTCATTTAACATCTGGCACAATTATCCACGAACAAGCTCTGCATCATGAATGAATCTATCACAGTATCATCAAACTAATCACCTCAACATAACAACCACATGCAAAATCATAAGCTAATAAACCATATCAGATATATTTCTATCTCAATAACATCGTGAAAACACAACCAGATAAATAGGACGTCAATGTATCATCCATAGAGTATTAAAAACAACATAATGTCAGAGTTATAACTGAGAATGCACAACATAATATCGTAGTGAAGTAAAACATCTAACAGGCAAAATCAAATTGAAAACAACTAAGACAAGATGTCACTGCGGGAGGGTCACTACATCTAAGCTCACATGCTCTTTCCACAATTTTGTCATTATCATGCTTCAAACTCTTTATCTTGTCAAGTAGGGATATATCCCGACCTTCTTGCTTTCGAACAGAAACAATTAAAGGATCAAAGGCATCAAAAATAGAAGCTAACTGTTTCTCATGATCCTTAATCTTCTTTTCATTGTCCTCAATAAATTTTGACAAAGATAAACAAGACTTGTAGATCTTTTCACCTTTAAATAGAGCACTTTGAATATTCTTCACACAGGTAGCTAATAATGATTTGTCATTAGAAATCATGCACTTTAGCCTATTGAACCTTTTATCATCAAATTCCTTATGTACCTTGACCTCAACTAACTTCTCAAGTGACTCAAAATGAGTACTTACAAAATTAATAAGCTTCTTCAGCTCACCGGAGGGAGAACCAAATGGATCCTTAACATGAGTAGGAATGATTCTCTCCAAGATGCTAGATGCGAGACTCAATAGCTCACTATCCTCAATGTGAAACTTCAACAATTCTTCCCTAGCCTTCACCTGTGCAAATGATGCAACTTTCAATTTATGAATCAGAGACAAAGTAGCTAAATTAATAGGAACTTCACCCAATTCAAGATCAAAATCTTCCTATTGCTCTACTAGAAACTTCTTCACTGCCTCTGTAGTGTCTCTTGCTTCCACTAGAACTTTCTTTACTACTGTTTCCTACTTGCCTTTAGGAATCTCAATTTCTTCACTTGACATCTCCTTTTCTTCAACCAAAAAAACTTTAGGAGCTTCAATCTCCATAGGTATTTCAGTATCATGCACACTGAGAGGAATCTGCATGTCCTCAACTATATCTTCCTTTACCTCTTTATCCACCAGACTAGATGCAATATCTTCAACATGCACTTCTTTAGAGACAACATTGATTATGTTCCTTAACAAAAATTCCTTCAGAATTCTTTCAGTTTCTTTTGCTAACTCTTCAGTCCTACCAATCATTTAAGCTTGTTTACTCTTGTTTTGCTCTTGAAATCCTTCTTAGCTTCATTTAGGATTTTCTTCATTTCCTCAATAGACATCACCAGACGTAAATCTACAAGAATCTGTTCTCTCATTTTCTCTTCTTTAGTTCTTGCACTTACTCTTCTCATTTCCAAAATTTCATATAGTTCTTTGGGTAATTTAGTCATTATTTCAACGAGAGTCATATTGAAATTGTTCAAATACTTTATTGTAGCCTCCTCAAGAACTCTTTGACCAACACTATCAAAGGTATCATACCATTCACAAAGTGGCTTAAGATTACCATCCTTTATTATGCCTCTCTCAACTTCCTTTATAGACATACCAGGTTTGTCAGTTTTCACCTTCTTCTTTGCTTTTTCTTCTTCACCGGAGGGCTTGTCCTTAGTGACTTTTGTTGCCTGGGTGCCCATATGCTTTATTTCTCTTACTTCTTCATTAGATTCAGTCTCTTCATCTTCTGAAACAGTTGCATAGACTCTTGTACTCTTGTCCTTCTTCCTCTTACTGGATGCTTTGGCTTGAGCTTTCATATGACTTGTCTTCTTTGTAGGACTGGATAGGGGTGCAGAGCTCCTTGTTGATATAGTATGGGCAGAGGATGTTGTCAGACTAGCAGATTCAGTTCTAGTAGGATCTTTTTCAGCTTTAGCTTGTTCTCTCTTTCTTTTGGCTTCTCTCACAACTTCTGTAGATATACCCATGCTTTCTACAAAGGCTTCCACTTCTTTCGTTACTCTCTAGACTATCATTGGTTTCTTCAACTACTCATGGACTTGCATATCCTTTTCTACATAGGTTCCAAACCTCTTCTGTTGGATCCAGAGGCTTACTCAACAAATGTTGTGCATATAGTTCCAATATGCTCTCCTCAACTTCATAGCCCATTGGCATAATCTAGACCATTCTAGGATCAACAACTTCCATCAAGCATTGATCAATGTCAACCATAAAACAAATTGTGTCCTTGTACTTCTCCACAATAGAAGTAGGAATTCTTTCTCTTTCTTGCATTTCATTCTAAAATTTCTTGAAATGTCCCCAGCTATCAGTTTTCCTTGTCTTACTATCACCAATGTTGTATAACATATCTCTAATCTGAACAACTACAGGCTTATCTCTTTTCCAATGCACTTTCCCAACTCCCAAAACTTCATTCATGAAATAAAAGAACAAACACAACAACAAATTACCATATTTAAAGGAATTCTTCTTATCTTTCTTGATCTTACCAAGATTCTCCATAAGTTGACTTCAAAGTAACTCACATAGGTCATAATCTACATTCTCCTTCACCATCTGATATGTTGCATAAATAGTTGTACCAAATATAGAATTATCCTGGCTATAATGATAGATCTTGTAACTAATGACCATTGAGGAAAATTTCACATCCACATCAATAATGTCATCAATTGTCATAGCTCTTTTATCAAAAACTGAACCAGTTGCATTAGTAACTATCAGATTCTTCACGGACTTCAAGATAGACAACCCATTAGAGGAATTTAAGCTAGTAATAGCACTTATAGCTTCTTATGTAATCTTAAAAGGTTGAATCAACCACATAAATTCAGCATGAACTCGACTCAAAACATATTAGACCCATTCGCTTTCATCAAACATAGGGAATTTTATGATTTGTGTGAATTTCTTCTCCTCTAGGGTTTTGAATTCAAGCTTTACCTTGAAATCTTCTCCAACTATATGATTGGAATAAAAATTCAACAACTGTGAGCTCTCTAACTCCTCAATATTTGCATGAATGTATGCTCTAATTTCTTCAATATGCAAGACGTCGTACATAACAAAAAAAAATGCACCTAAGGGCTCGGTCTCAATAGACTTGAAGGGATGCCACTTGAATTTCAAACAAGGTCTATCTTTGACGTCAACTACCAATGGAGTAGTCATTTTCACAAATTCACAAGTTCACAAGTTTTCCCAATAAATACCTTTTCGTCGGATTAGGGTTTGATCGCTGAATCACCTTCACACTTGAACCTCGCCACAATTCACCAAAGTTCGCTTCAGTGCTCTCAAAATTCTTCTCCTTGAAATGAAAAGTGACAAATGAAGAATACAAATGACCTTTTATGATTTGCACACCTAACCTTTTGTCATAATAAATGCTTTTACCCTAACTCATCTGGATACCCTGTTTCCATACTCTGTGAAAGATAACTCTTTTGCGGACCTTCAACTCTACATAATACTGTCTCCAACTATTTCAACAACATATGTAGAACATCTATGAAATCATTGAACTCATCCACATCCCGGTATCAACTACCAATAGGGGGTTTGAAATATTTTCTTGACAGCTCCCCCTAGGCCAGAGGCGTTAATCTATTTCTTAGAGGAATTACCAGAAGCTAGATCTGGTGCTGACTCATTTCCTACAACAGAGGGACTCTTCTTCACCCATATCTTCTTCATTTGCTTCCTAATTTCATTTGTAGTGACTTTTCCTTTTCCCTTTTCATCCTTTTGCATGTTTCTTTGTTTTACCAAACTTTTTTTGCAAAATCTAGCAATGTGACCAGATTTGTTGTAATTGTAACACACCACATTTCTTTGTCCAGACTAGTTGTTTCATTAATTTTCTCTTGATCTGCACTGGTTAGCAATATGGCCAAATCTATTGCATGTATAACATCTGACATCTCTATAAAAAAAATTCATCATATTTCTACATTCATTTGACTTATGACCATACTTATTGCAATTAAAGCACTGACCTGAGAATGATGGACCACTTGGATTCATTTTTCTTCTACATTAATCTACCATATGACCAAACTTATTGCAAATAAAACAATAACCATTGAATCTTTGAGCATTAGGTTTTCTTACTAGATACCTTCTAGGTTTGTTCATTTGATTTCCTTGCCTAAATCTCCTTTGTCCAGATCCGAAACTTTCTCCTTTCTCATATCCAAGACCTCGTTTGTCACCTTCAGTCCTCTGAATTTTAATCAGTTCATCTAGCTTGGCTGAGCTAATCTTGAACTTCTCCTTGAATTCATTTGCAATAGCAAGTTCATCTCTGACATCAAAAATCTGCTTTTCAAGCTCTTCTTCATTATGTTTAGATTATTCCAATTCAAGCTCCAACTGATTGAATCCATTAGTAATTCGGCTACATTCTTTAGATTTCTCTTTCAAGGATTGAGCAAGCTTCTCTTCATTCTTCTTTCTGTCTTCAATCTCCTTGGTCATCCTCATCATAATAGATTCCATCTCATGTTTTAGGAATGCATTATCTCTGGCAAACTTTTCACATTCTTTTATCTTTTCCTTTAGGGCTTGTCTCAGTTGTTCATCTTCCATGTGTTTACTGTCTTCCTTCTTGATTTGATCACAGAGTTCCCTTCTCTTGTCCTTGGACTTATTGATTTTATCTTTCAATGACTCAATTAATTTCTCAACATTCATGAGATTTTCTTGCAATTCCCAAACTTCAGATTTGGACTGATCAAGATCATCTAGGGCCACCAAAAGTTATTGTTGAAGATTGCTTGAATCCATTGAAACACTTTCCAAGATCTTCCCCAAGCTGTTAAACTTCTTCTGAGGAACTAGGCTCTAATACCAATTGTTGGAATCAAGGAACACTAAGAGGGGGGGTGAATCAGTGTTCTACAATTTTTAACTTTATTAATCTGATCCTTAAAGTGCTGATAACATTCAACCAAAAGAGAGATGCATGAACAAAAAACAATAAACCACAAAACCATAACACAAGGATTTTTTTACGTGGAAACCTGGTTAGGGGAAAAACCACGGTGGAGGTCAATCCACAATATTATTTGAGTATACTCAAAAAGATGTTTTACAAAATGGGAATGCACTTGCATTTAGGCACACTACCTAGAGCTCACTACTCAAAACCAGAAAGGCTCACTACCTTACAAAAGATTTGGATTGCATCCAAAGGTTTGAACTGATATAGTAGCATCTACATATGTCTGATATCAGTTCTGGTTAGGCTCATCAATTGATTTCTTGACAATCTAACTGGCTCTGCTCTTCTGCTCTATTATGCTTTAACTCACATCACAAAATATTTAATGCACAAGTGAAACTGTGCATAATCGCTTTTCAATCCTTCTGATATTCACAACACACACTAACACACTTTATACATACATCAAAATGATGTAATCGATTGCTTATATATATCTGCTACTAAGGATTTAATCACTACATGTCAGCTTCAACAAAACATGAAAATATTTACAAACTGTTGGCTCAAATCATGAATAATACTCAATGTGCATCCACCAAATCCTTCCACAACATAGTTAGGAACCAATTTAACATGCTTGAACACAAAAACACTTAAATAATTACTCCTCAAATATCTGCGACACACTACATTCACTTAGCCTTCATGCGCTGATGAACATAAAATAATCAACTAAATCTACTATCTAGCACAAAAATTGATACAAGGCTCCAAGATTCAAGAATAACACATATCATACACTAGACTAGCTTCCCTGAGATCCACAACTCAAAATACTAACAGAAAATTTGCATATGAATCGATGAATACAATTCTGTCGGATGCTCTGTTCTAACTTGACTGTCTTCAATCTTTCTGCTAGTATGATCAAATGATGATGTGCAGAATGGATAACTGACTAGGGTTTCCATCAATGACAACACCTAAAAAGATTTAAGTGTCTCTTTCCAACACTTCCACCTAAATCTACAAACAAAAATCAAGAGGGAAAAATGTTTTGTTTTTGGTGAATGGGGTTTACCTTGGTCAAACCTCATTTTGGTAATAAAACCTTGAAATGAAACAAAATATCATGAGAGGAATGATGAATGAACAACTCAATGTCACAACTCACCAAACCCTTTAATAAACCTTGGATTGTAAATTTTCAACTTGCATGAAATTACTTTAATGGATGTGGATCTCAAACCTTGAATCTTGACTTGAAATAATGTTTTGAATGCTTGAATGGATCATAAAACCTACATCATCATATTAGCTCCAATAACATGCATGATGCAAGAAGACTTTGATACAACAATTGGATCTTGATTGTTGCAATAAATCTTCAATAAATCTTCTCTTGAATACCTTGAATTGCTCTTGAAAGTGCTCTTGAATTATAACTTGATCTCATGAAAATATTCTAGGTGAAACATAGTCAAATGACCTTATATTTATAGATATGTATCCTTAATTTCCTGAAATTCAAATATCACAGGTCAACATCTTAATATAGATTTGAAAATGTTAAAATATCACTAAAAACATAATTTAAACTTAGGTCCTAGGTCTAAGGGAGGACCCATTTTCCCATGGGCGAATGGGTCCTAGGTCTAAGGGAGGACCCATTCACCCATAGGTGAATGGGTCCTAGGTCCCTTACCCTAGGACACACATTGCTCAATGAGAAGTGTTATGTCAAACAATTAATGAATGTTGAGCTTCCTCTTCAAAAAATGCAATAAAATAGGCTTGGATTTGAATTAAAGGGGTCAATAAAGGAAAATTAAGTTCAATTAACTAAAGGATCCCCAGATAAGTGTGAAAGTGTAAAGAGACCTATACTTTACAACAACAAAAATAAGTCAAAATTAAGTCCATTTTAATATTAATTCTAAATTAAGTGTGAATGTAAAAGGGATACATTTTTCTACACTACAAATGTTTTCCTCTTGCTAACATTTCTTCAGTTAGTCCTTGCAATCATCTTGATGGTGTACTATGACACAAAAAAATAAATGCATCAGTTGTATCATCCTACATCCATACTCATGTTAGAACATCATAATCATATGCATATTAGGTCATTCATATTGCATAAAAATACAAAAAAAGTATTGCATCACATTATAGAATCATCATCAATGTAGCATCATATAAAGCATTGCATAACATGTCATAAGCATATAATTCCATCTTGCATATATGTCGTATAAATATATTAATCCCATCATAAAACATAAGCATTAGATATTCATACATAACATCATCCATATAAGCATAAATCAATGTCATGTGTATCCATCCATATTATAGCATGTAACATACATCATAAATCCATGTGGATATCATATAGGAACAATCATATAAAAATAGAATGTATAACATTAGATCATATCCCATAGAAACATGCATATAAAAAATTAGACATCATATACTCACCGCTAAAATGATGTATCTCATATATATAAAAATTGTGTCATAGTACAAAGCTGGAATGTCTATAAAAAATGGAGCTCACAAGCTTGATCAAAATATACATATGTACAAATATAAAATCAATTGAGCTAGCCCGAGCTACCCTTAACCTATGTGGGTGACGACGTCAGATATGGCATGTCCTATCTTGGCCCTAATCTTGATGGCCCTAGATGAACCTGATCTACACGTGGTCATGGCGGTGGATAATGTGACCTCCTAGGTCTTGATACTCCACCACTACTCACTAACCTATATGAATGGGATCTAATCTGAGTATAATTGGGTTCCCTCTATAAATGTGGCACCACATCCTCATACATCTCTATGTAGTACTAAGCCTCCCAACTAACCTATTAAAGCGTGCATGTAAAATCAACATTGGGCACACTCACAATCTTGATAAAATGTAGGGACCACTTCTTGGTTGTCTGCACTCTAATAACCACGATATCTTGCTTGATAGTCAACTGCACTACCTATACTTGAAGGGTCTAAACTTGGGTTTGAAAAGCTATAATCTACACTTGTGCACCATCATCTCCCTTGGCCTCAGCCTCCTCCTCCATCACATATCGAATAGCCTCTCTCATTGGGGACATCCTCCAACCCCTCATTGACTTCCATATCCCAAACATCCTCCTCCTTTTGAACCTCCACATGATACATCTCCTACTCCTATTGAGCAACATCCTCCTCCTCACAGGTAGCATCATCATCCTCCCACACCTCCTCCTCCTTAGTGATGGGTGGAAATTATCCCAGAATAATAGGTGGGACTCTACCCTTTCCTCTCTTGTCATACCTACCTCCACCTCTCCCCCCATCATCAACTCTCCCTCTCTCCCTCCCCCTCAATTGGACTCTGGGTCATTTTCCTAGTCTCTCTCAAGGAAATGGCATCCCATGATCTATGAACAATCTATGCTATAACCACTAGGCATCATACTCTAGTGTGGTCCCTGCATCTACAATATCTATCTTGACACCCCACTATATAGGCTACAGATGGTCAATCTCCTAAAATATGACCTATGGACTGATCATGGGTCCCTAGTGACCCACCTCTCGAGTTGATCGCACAAACCTAGCTATACCCATTAACACACCCAACCTCTCCACAAACTACCAAAGAACTCGCTCTAACAACTGCCTCACTATGATATGTTGTGATTAGACTATGTGTCTAATAAAATACCTCATCTACTAGCAGTATGGTAGATGCTTTGCATCATCATCCCATGTGGTACATTGTCTGTAGTGTCTCTAGGTGAAACCAACAAATAGATCAATCTTGTGCCTCCAGTAGCCAACATCCCCAACATGTCAATGAGTGATAGCCCCACCATACATGAAAATATATAGTAAACTAGTAGGTAGGTCTATGTTAGTAGCTATCGGTCTGAAAATAACAATATGCTCCCATGCCCATACGTGAAACAGGGCGACCCTGCAACCAATAGAGCAAGCTCCTTTGTATACAACATTGTGCAACCAGAATTACAATATGGCTAGAACACATGGGCCCCACACATAAATTATGTGTTCATCCATCATCCCTACTAGCATGTGACCCCATCCTATGAGAAAACCATGCCCTCATCAATCAGGCAACAAAACACAGGCTATCACACTACAAACTACAACAATTAGATGCTCATAATGATCCACTAGGGTTTTTGATATGATCTCATACTCTTGGACACCTAGATTGTTTGTCCTGAAACATAACTACAAGAAAGCCAATCCAAAGTTTGGGTCATATACCTCTCTCTCCCCATGGATTAGGATGTGTAGGATGCACCATACATCCTCCAGAGTCATCGTTAGTTCTCCATTAGGTAGATGAAATAAGCTCATCTCAAAGTAAAATCTCTCTCCTAATGCAACAATCAATCCTTGATTAATCCTAATCTTAGGCATGAAAGTAACATAATAAAATCCTAGAGCATGCAAAGTAACTCTCTCTCATGTCCAGATGATTGCACAACTCCATAGATAATGTCTGAGTCTCTTGATTATACAATGGAAACAACACATTACGTCAATCATGATACCTAGCTAAACCTATTTGACCATTTGAACCCTAATTTTTTTTCTTAAAAATGCATTTAATTGAGCAACGGTCAGATGCATCACTTTACTTGATGAATGCATCATTTCAACAGATGTGTCACACAATACATTTGCGGCTCGACATAACACATGTGTCACATTATCCTACACATACATAGTTGAAATACACTTGTGGTGCTAAATCTTACAAATGCATTGCAACAATACACTTGCAGCCCACAGACGATTACAGTGCCACAAAACACTTGTGGTGCACATTAACACATGTGGTGCTAAACTAAATAAATGTGGCATTCATGATTATGAATGTGGCATTAAATTCTACACCATATCCATTGCTTAATTTTTGAGCCCTAAAATCTAGTAAAAAATGACAAAATTTCAAAAGCAGGATGGAGTACATATTGTGTCACCTGAGCCCTCTAGCCACCCGTAAGTCCACACACGCTACTCATGATGAATAGCCTCTAGAATTATTTCCATAGCTTCGGTACTTAGATACTAATACTCACTCCTCCTCTCAAATCTTCAAAAACTCAATGCACAAATGAGGAGAATGACCCCCAAAGGCCTATTTATAGACCTCCCAAGCCCTAATGGACCCCCTTCATAACTAGACACATTGGCCTTGTCACTAAATTGCTAATATTTCTGACCAAATTGACCTATAAACATAATTTTTTATCGTCTACACACTTAAATGAATAAAATCAGCTTGTCAAAAAATTTGACAATTTTTTGGAATTTTTACCAAATTTCCCAAGGGGGCAGTGGACACTATCCCACTATCACTAGGGTATATTGGGGCAGATCCTAAACATATTTTTTAAATTTTTCTTTGACACAATTCTTTAAATCACATTGTATCAAAGAGGGGAAAAATGTAGATACCCGAAATTGTCCTAGCCTGCAAGCAACATTTTAACACTAATTATCATCCTAGTCATAATGATTAAATAATGTTCAATTATTTAATTATTGTCTAATTTCATATTCTACTATTAATTAAATGATTTTATATTATTTAATTAATTCATCTTATTATTAATCTTCCCCGATTAATTAAATAAATCCCATTTATTTAATAATGTCCCTAATTACTTTTATTCTTCCAAATTAATTAAATAAATCATTATTATTTAATTAATTATCCATTATCCCTTCCTAAATTAAATATTTACTTTAATTAATTAATTATCCTTTAATCTCTCAACATTATCCACTCTCCATAAATAAATAAAACAATTTATTTATTTATTAAATTCCACCTGCACATTCCTTTAATAATTAATTCATTTAATTTATTAGTAAATCTCATGCATTTCCATTCCTGACTGAGACTTACTCTTAGTCTACTAACTAAATAATTCTACTTCACTACTCAATCAATTTAATTCACTTCCACTCAGTCTGAGTTAACAGATCAATCAAATTGCTTAACTAATCAATCAATTCCTTTCATTGATTCTCCACCATCGATCTCATCATTTCTTCTTTTGATCTTTATTGTCCATCCAAATCATCCTTTTCTATAAAGTATACATTCATTATAATTTTAAGACTAACCACGTATCTTCAATATTTTTCTATCATTATCATATTCATATTCATTTGAGCTTAAGCATAATATTACACACATAATTTCTAAGAGCAAAGGAAAAATGCAAAAGAATAATGGAGATAATTCAATCTTGACATAGGGAAGAAGGTATATTACTTTAATTTATTGATTTCTATGTTTGAATGTGCTTCATTGATATATTAGATTTAGATTGCTTGAATCTATATAGTTTTTGGTTGCTATTTCTAATTCATGCTGATAAATCCTCATTTAATCTGGTTGTACATGAGGAATTCAGATACCTCATGTGGGGTATTAGAATTGAAGGAGGCCTAATACCTCCATGGGGTACCAAATATGGAGGAAATTAATACATTCACAAGACATCAAACTTGGAGGAATTCTAATATTTCTATGAGATATCAAACTTAGATGAAGTTTGATACCTTAGTGAGGTGTCAAACTTAGATGAAGTATGATACCTTAGTGAGGTATCAAACTTAGATGAAGTCAATAAGGTATTATAATTATATGAAGTTTGATACTTAAAGGGAAACTTTAGGTACCTTTTGGAGGAAAAATTATAAAAGTTAAGGGTAAAAAATATTAGAGAATGCAAAGATCAAGAGCATAAAAAAAGCTTCCACAAGTGAAAAAAATAAGAACAATAGTATGTCTATCAATATACAAATGAAGAGTGTATAATACAATGAGAAAGCATAGCAATAATAGGCAGGGTAGATGAGGTAGGAAGATAGTACTGAGCTATTGACTAACCCTCCAGAGATGGAACACTTGTGAGCTCACTTGACAAGTGTGTGAGAAAGTGTCAATAGGTGTCTCAAGTGAGGACACATGTTTCAATACTATGAAGTGAGAAAAAAAAAAAAAACCTAAGTAAACTTAAGCTAGTTGTGAACAGGTCAATCCTAGAAAGGTGTTTAGCTAACTAGGTAAATAATGACTCTATTTACACTAACAACCTCCATTAAGTCCAACTTAGGGAGTAATGTATGCACTAATGATGAGTCTCAGATACTAGGCCATATTATGTAATCGTGTGTTTTTTTATGTGTATTTTGTGATGTTTTCTCTTATCTTTAGTCATTCATATCCTCTTTTCTATGTTGTCTCATAGTCTTGTTTAGAGTTCTTGTGTGTCCATTTTTATTTCTTTCCATGGTCTAATCCCACCTTTAATTAATTTTCACTTATCCCCTTGTTCAAATATTAAATGTTGTGCCTAGTTGTGATTAGTAAAAATATGAAACCAAATAAAGACTAAAAGCATGAAAGATTTAAAATATATTTTATATATAACCTACACTGCAAATAAAATCTAGAAACTACAAATCTATAACAAAATAAATAAATTATTTTATCAAACAACTCTTGTTTAAACCTTCAAACCAAATGTAGATATGATTTAAGATTAGTAGATTAAGGAATGTGGTTTCCCATTCCAACATCATAACAATGTGATCAATTGTGCATATGAAAATGGTTTGGGGATGAGTACA
Organism: Sequoia sempervirens; assembly: GCA_007258455.2. Classification (NCBI taxonomy): domain Eukaryota; kingdom Viridiplantae; phylum Streptophyta; class Pinopsida; order Cupressales; family Cupressaceae; genus Sequoia; species Sequoia sempervirens. The sequence continues at coordinate 183,232,155 of VDFB02358134.1, read as the reverse complement.
TTTATAGGATTCTAGATGAAGAGATCAACAATGTAGATTGAGTTGGTCGAATCTTTGGAAAAAAGGGAGTTATGAAAATAGGTAGTGGAGAATGAAGGGAATTATATATATATTTTTATGTGGTTAAGAAGATTTAATAATTTTTTTTATTGAATTGCATGTAAAATGAAAGAGGCTAAGTTATTAAGATTTAGAAAAAATCACATCAAAGTATCAAAAGTGGAAGAGTTTCAATTGAAGATTTCAAGGATTTAATACCATTTTAGAGGTATCAACAATGGAAGAAGTCATCTACCTAATAAGACATTAGGGTTGAAGGAAGTCTAATGCCCAAGAAGACATCAAGGATGAAGGAGGTATGATTCTTAATAAGGAATTGGGGTTGAGAGATGTCTAATGCTTAAGAAGGCATTGAGGATCAAGGAGCTACAATGGCTAAAAATGTATTGAGGATGAAGGAGGCCCAATTCCTAAGAATGAATCAACATCAAGGTTGTGGGAAGTATAATGCGTAAGAATGCATCAAGGATGAAGGAGGGCCAATACCTCTATGGGGTACTAGACTTAGAGGAAGTATGCTACTTCATGTAGGGTATCAATTATCAAACTTAGAGGAAGTTTGATACCTCATGTGGGGTATTAGACTTGAAGGAGGCCTAATACCTCTATGGTATACCAAACATGGATAAAATCAATACATTCACAAGACACCAAACTTGGAGGTCTAATATTTCTATGGGATATCAAACTTAGATGAATTTTGATACCTCAATGAGGTGTCAAACTTATATGGAGTTTTATACCTTAATAAGGTATCAAAATTAGAAGAATTTTGATACCTCAACATGGTATTAGAATTATATTAAGTTTGACAATTAAATGAAAAATTCAGGTGACTTTTGGAGGAAAAATTATAAAGATTAATGGTAAAAAAAATGACAAAATTTATTAAGGATAATGGATCAAGTGAGAATAAATCTTGATGTCTGCATTTTCCCCTCTTTGAGATGGTGTTACAAAATAACACCATTTTCAAAGAATATTAAAACTTATATCTTGTAACAAACTAGAACCTTTAGATGAAAGAAGGTGACCCAATTATTCAAAGGAGAAGTGACTATGAGGGATGATGATGTTCCCTTTGAGAGGATAGACAAGTTGGGAGAACATGGGCACACACTTAAATTAGGTGAAAAATATGAATGATGGGAAAATATAGAAGGTAGGGATATGTAAGAAGGTAAAAATAGAAAGAATATGTTATGCTAAGTGGAATGATCAACCTAGTGTTTGATATAATGCATGGAATAATGTGACATGGGAGAAAAAAATAGGATGATTATGTGTCAAATAAAAAAATGATTGAATCACAAGCACAAAAAATAAAATGTATGCCCTAACACATCACAAGGCATAGGATGACCTTGGTGGGTACTTTGATAAGACAACCAAACAAAAAATACACATGAAAAAATAAAATAATTCCTTAGTAAACACCATTCAAGATACACCAAAATATAAGGTATGATGGTGACCTTGAAGGATTGCAAAGTAGGAAAAATAAAGAAACAAAGATATCAAAGAAATAGTAAATTGAAATACAATAATATACTTGCCAAAATGTTGATGATGGTGATGACACAAGGGATAATTATTTATATGGGAATAATTTATCTCATGAAGGAAAAATATGAACAATGGTTGACATGGTAGAAAAAATGATTCAACTGGTGTAATATTATTGAGGTTACATACATATCAAAGTTGTATGTTTAAAGATCAACATTACAAGTTCTAAGTTTGTGAGGTGTAAAGAATGCAATTCCAATAGACTTTTGAGTGTATGAATATTATGAATAATAAAGGAACTCATCCAAGATTCCAAAGAAAAAAAAATGAGAACACCAAAAATCTATTCCCAAAGAATGTACACAAGTATCTACCCCTAGTATAGGTTACAATGAATAAGGATGGAGTGGAGTAGGAAGATAATGGAAGACTTGAGACATGATATTGGATGAAAGGGTAATGGGAAAGAGCACCCATAAGAGTGCCTAAAGAATAATGGGATCCAATTATACACAAAATTTTTTCACCATGGTACTTGTCCAAGGCATCATAAAAGTGGTTTTCACCATAGGATAATTTTTCTCTTCACTTTTTTCAATACTCTATAAACTAAGCATTGAAGCATTTGATATGTATAATATTCAAAGGTGTTAGGAATTGTGTGCAGAAAATATCAATTACATGCAAATAAAGATTAAACATAGGAATGAAAAACACAAAAATAATAACAGTAAGAGACAATATTTAATGTGGTTCACCCAAACTTGGGCTATGTCCACCAATAGAGAGTCCAATATTATTATCTAGTAAATCAAACCAATTACAACCAGTAATCCTTGCAACTTAATACCACTGCAAATGCTACAATACAATGTCAATAGAACCCAAAACCTTAGCCTTTTATCAAGACTTATGTCAGTTACAAAAATAGGGTTTTTTATGTCGGCTAATAGAAAAAATATGGCCTGATGCCTTTATAAAATAATTTGGGGGGAAACTGCGCCGATAAAAGTGGGGAAAATTTAACCTCCGAGTCTGATTAGGCTTCATATACCAACAAAAGGTTAATCAAGTATTTGACCATCCTAAGTTTCCAAATGATATGCGCATAATATATATTTGACAATAATATAAGTACCTAGCCAATTAGGCTCAAAATTTCTTTTCTTGTCACAATTCTAAGTAGTGTTTCATTGATTCTCCTCAAAGATGAGATTGTCAATCTTAATTTTTGTATTTTTAATCCTTTTTTTATAGCTTCTATAGAGACAATTTTGATAATATTGTAAATGATTCAAGGTGGTAAGGTGCTACTAATCAAGGATTTCAAGATCCTAAATCTAACAAACTTATATTCCTCATCATCAATGAGGTGGTGCAATCAAATGTGCAAGGATGGCAATTCAATCTTGACTAAAAAATTGTTTCAATGTAAAAGACTAAAGAATATGGGGTAGCATTGGTAGGAGTAAAAATGCTTGTATGGTAAGCCTATAACGTGGGATGGCGATGAAGATGCCAATCACAACCAATAATAATGAAAATTTTCTTAAGGGTTTTGAGCAAGGTTTTATTTTTTCACTTTTTATTAGACATTTTTTATGGATAGTATGAGGTTGAATAATGATGTTGAACATGAAAGCACTCAAAAACGTGTGAAATTTATGATTTTTAAAAGATATACCATTATCAATGATAATGGTTGTAGGAATACCAAAAAAAAATGATATGATTGCAAAAGAAATTGAAAATATGTTTGTCAGTGGTGTAGGTAAGAGGGATAGCTTCAACCAACTTAGTGAAATACTTAGTGGTAGTGATAAAAAAATTTGGCCATCAAAGGAAGAAGGGTGAATTTTCTGATGGGATCGATGCCCCATTGGAAAAAGGTCCAAGGAGTACTAATAGGATATATATTCTATGTAGGAGCATGAATTAAATATCCATGTGATTTATATGCAATATATTGTTTAACATACTACCAAGCAACATGTTGCATAGTAGAATAGTAATAGTTCATATATCTAGAAGCATCTTAGCTAAGATCGTGACACTAGTGTGGGTACCATAAAGATCATAATGAACCTCTTAGGGTGGAATATTGGCATCTACCATATTTAGACACCTAAGTAATGAATAATCAAAGCATCTTTGATATGAAGTATCCCCAAGGATATTGAAGAGGGTTGTTTGTTGGATAAAAGTTTTATGTTAAGAATGTGAAAGGTTAGGTGATAAAATTTTATCATGGAGGTATGTATAAATATCATGATACCAAGGTGAATTAGGACCAACAAGCTCATATACAAATTTAGAATCTAATGCATCATACACATGTATAAGGAGCTTCTCAATCAAGAATTCACAATGCTAACTATGTTGACTATCCAAAAGAGAGCCAATTTTGGCCATAACATATGCAAATTGATTAAGAGGATGGGATGCTTGTTCAAACTAAATGTGTATAAAATATTGCGAAAAAATATCACCTAGATTCAATTTTAAGGGATAATTTTGTCATCTTTTGTCTAGATATTCATCATTAACATATTTTATTATCAACTGAGAATCACCATATACAAAAAGATGTTGAATATTTATTGAATAACTATTTAGAGGATGATAAACAAATCCTTATCTCTAATGATATTGTTTGTGCATAGGAATCCCAATTTGAATGCTTTATGTATAAAGTCTCCTTGAGGTGTGACAAGAAATACTCCAACACCTACCCCATGGCTAGTGTTAGAACCATCAAAATATAGTTTCCATGTAGAATATTCTTCAATAGTAAAGATATAATCATCAGGAAAATCTATAACTAAAGGGTGATCATCTATAAGAGGTGTTTTGGCTAACTAATTTGTAACAAATTGAAATTTTATTTCCTTTCAATCTACATAAGCAATATCAAATTCACTCAATAACATAACCCACTTAGTTATATATGATATGTGAGACAAGTTCTAGATAAGAGATATTTTAGTGGATCGATCTTGAAAATTATCTTTATTTGATGACTAAGCATGGAAGTTCTAGATAATATTAATAGTACATCAATAATATCACAATAAAAGGAATCAAGAATGTTGTCTCTAATATTCCAAGGAGAGCATCACCTGAGTGTTTTTTCTCCAACCACAGACTAGTGGTTCCCCACACACCTTCCTATTGGAAGTGGCCCTACCCTTCATGAGAGTGGTAGATCTAGGATAATTCCAAGATCATCAAGCCATCTAAGATATGGTATTTGTACTAATATATTTAATCTATCAAGAAACTTCTAGATACCCTCTAGCTATGCATGATACGTCTAATTAGAATACAATTTTAGGCAAAGTGAATCAACAATGCAAGAAGTGATTTTTCATGTCTTTGACCAAGTATTTAATAATAAAACATGTAACCATACGTGGTAAAATGTTCACATACACCTCTATCTTAGACTAAATATCAATAATGATTCCACAACATACATGAACATTAATATAAAATAATGAATATCGTCTTAGTTATTGAAAATCCTTCTCTTTTCTTTTTCAATTATTTTCAGTTCTTGAGAACTAGTTAAATAATGTAGATGAAATTTATTTTCCAAATTTCAAAATAATTTATTTATTAAAACATCTCAAAATAATTTAAACAGTCATATTGACTTATTTAATTGAACATGGACATCTAAAAATAATTACACCATTGCAGTCATTGCAGTCATTCATATACATAAGAATATATATTGTCACCCTTGATAATTTCACACTAGATTTTTCTCCCTCCTATGTGCATGGACCTAATTGTACAACTAACTTCCTAAATAATGAATTATGTGGCCCATTTGGATATTTATCAAGAAATCACATGTACAAGACTAAGGCAAACATTTAATAATTTTTCCCAACATTTTACACCTTGCAAAATAGGGTTGGGACAATGGCACCCTGGGAAAATTTGTCCCACTATTTTGGCTCCAATTTTTAATATTTCGGAGTTGGTACTTTATTATTTAAATTCAAATATCAAATTTTGGCTATCGAGATTTAATTTTTGGGAAATTAGATTAATTCCATATAAATACATAGTACTTTCATAATTGTAGTTAGAAGAGGAAATTTTGAGAAAATTGAATCTAAAACCTAGGTTATTTAAAAAAATTGTTGATAATTTGTATTTTTTTTAAACTATCCTTTTTCATTAATTTTTCATCATAAAAATTCTATATATATATATATATATATATGATTTTTTGTGTTTAGGGATTATATTTGAATTATTTTCATTGAGAAAATTAATTGCAAAATTATTTGATCATTTATGCATGTATATTTTGGTGAAAAGCATTAAACAAGTGACAAAATTGCATGGTATTTTCATTTCAAAAGATCAAAAAGCATTGTTTTTCTATATTTTTTGGAAAAATCAGTCAGTTATATCATTTGAACATCTTCAATTGTCCTAACAATATCCAAAATTGCATGCATATAGGTGATTCATATAGAAAAATTAGGTTTTGGTGCATTTCCAGAAATTTGTTGACTTTCAAACCTGAACCTTTGAGACATAGGACCCTAAGATAATGTAGATAATTCCAAAATTTTGAATTTTATAAAAAATATTGACAGACTAGGGCACCTTGGGAACCCTTGTCTAGTCATTTTGGGCTAATGTTTTTATTAAAATCGTTGTTTGTGTCCTTTGTCCAGATTTGGTTCATGTTTTGGAATTCTATTTTCCAAACCTGTCTAATTTTGCTAAAACATTGCTAGCTTGATCCATATGACATAGCACAATTTTCTCATTGAAAATTTCTTGTTTTGTCAAATTTGATGTTCTATTGTCAGATCTTGTTAAGCATTTCAAATAATTTTTGTTACAAGCATGTCAAAATGAGTTTATTTCTCCTCTTTTTAATTTTTAATTTTTCCCTCTCCCACTATCTCTCCTATGTGTGAGGTTATCTTGGTGCACGAGAATGTAATCATTGAAAATCATAATAATCATGTTTTTCTTCTCTCAATATCTCACCTACTTGTGAAGAAGGTATCTTGGTGCTAGAAGATCCAATCATTAAGTGTCATGAGAATCTTGTTTGTTTCTCTCCCAATACCTCTCATACATGGGAAGATATTGTAGCACAAGAGAATCAAATCATTGATATATCTCTTTTGAAAGATATTAATATAGATTTCATAGATGAATATTCTAAGGTGACATTAGATCCCCCATCGATGGAAGATCATCAACAAGTAGTTAACTCCATTGAGGTTATGAACACAAAATTAACATTTAGATCTCCTTTAACTATTGGACCACCTAAAACTCCTCTAATTATGGGACCTCCTAAATTATCTCTCATTACAAGACCTCCTAAAACTTATGGCCAAATCCTAAACTTTACAAAACAACTCACTAGTAATCATGTGTCACAACAACCAAGTTATCATGCAGTTTATCACACATATAACACTAGAAATAATAAGAAAGTAAATAAATGCCAACATCCATCACATTGCCTCAACTATACCTTCCACCCACACCTAATATTCCTCAACATAGTGATAAATAATATGATTTTGTTGAAAAATTGCATAATACTCGAGCAAAGACTTTCCTTTGGGACTTGATTCAAACATCACCTACATAGGACATGATGCTCTAAGAGTCTTTGCAAAAGATTAATGTCCCAACTTTTGTTAAACTGAATGATGTAGTTGCCTTGTTTGATTGTATGCAAGTGACCAAGTTGGATACCAAATTACCTCAACATGAATTTCCCTTGCATGAGATCCAAATTAAACATGAAGCCTTGGATAAGTGCACCAAGATGGTGCACAAAAAGAGGGTCAAAATGGCCACTTTTTTTAGTTGAAATCAGCTAAACTTGAACTTGGAGGAGTAATTTGAGATTCATGCACTCAAAGTTTGAAGATACCAAAAGAGAGAATTATAGTACTTTGAATCTAGTTTCTAAACTACTAAAGTTTTTAGAAAATAGATAAGATTAAGAGGATCAAATTCTTTACACAGACAAAATTGTTCCTATTTTTTAGCAAAACATAACATAGTGTCTAGTGCACACCCCTCAATTTTTTAGTTGCATTTATTATTTCAAAATCCATTGGTAGAAATATAGTTAAGAGTGAGTACTATAAGTTGTATATTTTTTTATAATTTTTTACTGTTTCTTTTTGTTATTTTTCAAAGTGGATGCATCTTGAAAATCAAATCATCAAGCATGCATGCCACATAACTTGCACCAAAATAATTGAAAATGCATTTTTTTTCAATGTGTAAAGAATGAAGTGTAGAACAATATTTTCTTTTTCAAATTTAGACAAGTAGGTCAAAAGTTATTAAAAAAATTCAATACATATATCTTTGATAACTATGGAAACATTAGTGAAAGAAATTAAAAATAAGCATGTTAATGTAGTTCAAATCTAAAAAAATTATATGGTTACAAAGTTTAGAAGACGTGTGAAATTATGGTGGTAGTTTTACTAAGATTTGATTTATAATGTGTAAACCTAATGATGAGAAAGTTGAAAAATGAGAATGGAGGAAAGAATCATGTGAAAATGAGGAAAATAAAGTATCCAAGCCTAAGGCTTGTCATCCAAGCCTAAGTACAAGCCAAAACATGTATGTGTTTTGTGCAAGCCAAAATGCATATGTGTTCTGTGCAAGCCAAAATTCATACATATTTTGGAAAAGACAAAAAACGTACATGCTTATTGCAAGCCAAAACATTGTACATGTTTTGTAAAAGCCAAAAAATGCTCGTATTTTGGCCTGCACTAAAAGCATCATGTTCTTGAATCTAACTATCCATCTCTCTCTCCCTCCACCTCAGTCTCTAACTCTCTCTATATCTCTCTATCAATATTCCTCTCTTTGTGCCTCTATCCCTCCCCCCAAAATATCTCTATCCCTCTCTCTCCCTCCAAATCTATGTATCTATCCCTACCTCTCCCTCCCTCCCTCCTCTCATTTGTACTCTTTTTCTAAAATATCTCTCTATCTCCCTCTCTCCCTCTTTCTCTCTCCCTATTACCCTCCTTTTCTACTCATTTTCTCCCATGTATCTCTTTGTCTCTTTGTACCTAACTCTCCCTATCTCTAATTCTTCTTTCTCTTTATCTATATCTCTCCCTCTGTCTCTCCGTAACTTTATATACCTCTCTATGTCTCTCAATATGTCTCTATCTAGGTTATAATTCGCTCATATTTCTAGGAAGAAAATGTATCCCCATGCTCAAAAAGTCATCTTAATAGGAGCAAGTGTGTTATGATAAGATCATGTTCCTATGAAGCTAAAAATCCTCTTTGTATCTCTCTCCATATTTCTTTGTCTCCCTCTCTTTGTCTCTCCCTCCCTCTCTCTCTCTCACTCCTCCATATGTCTCTCTCTAATGCACTCTCATTTCTATGAATAATTCAGAGTTGAGGGTTTAGGGTTGATGGTTGAAATTATATTAGTTAGGGTTGAGGGTATAGGTTTTAGTGTTAATTATTAATGTGAATATTTACGGTTTAGTGTATAGGGTTCAATGTGCATCTCCTAACTTGTTTAGGGTTTATGGTCGATGATAGAGGGTTGAGGGTCTACCTACCTATTTATATATCATCTCAAATCTCCCTCCTCTTTACTCTCCTCCCCATCTCTATTGTTCTCTATCTAACTTCTCTCTCTCCCCTAGATCTACCTCTCTTTATCTAACCGAGCTCTCTCTCCACTATCCACCTCTCTATCTCACATTTCTATCTAACTCCCTTTCCTACCTCTCCCCTCATCCCTCCTTATCTACCTCTCCCTCCCTCCATATGCAAATCTCTCTTCTCTCTATCTCACATCTCTCTCTTTCTTTACCTCTCTTCTCTCTATCTCACCTCTCTCTATCTCTCTCCCATTTCAAGATCTCTCCTCTCTCCCTTTAATATATCTAAATTATTCATTATTTAGGGTGTAGGGCCTATTATTTGTGGGTCTAGAGTTGATGGTTTATGATGGAGAGTTGAGATTTGAGGGTTTAGGGATTAAATTTAATTATGTAGGTTTCATCACATTAAATTATTAATGTTGGGTTTTAGGGTTAAAGATATAGGATACAAGGTTTATGTATTAAGGTTTAAGTTGTAGGGTGTAGGGTTTAAGATTGAGGATATAGTAGGACCTAGGGTTGAGGCATATGCTTTAGGGTTGATTGTATATGGTTGAGGGTTTATTATATAGGCCTTAGGGTCCAAGGTTGAGGGATAGGGTTTAGGGTCAAGAGAGTATATGGTATAGCATTGAGGGCTAAGGGTTTAGCCTATAGGATTTGAGGCCTAGGGTTGAGGGATATGGTTTAGGGTTGAGGGTATAGGGTATAAGGTTTAGGGTTGAGGGTATAAGTTTTAGGGTTGATGGTATAGGGTATAAGGTTGAGTATATGGTTTAGGGTTGAGAGTATAAGATTGAGTTATAAGGTTTAGGTTTGAGGGTATAGGAACTTTGAGGGTTGAAGGTATAAGGTTTAGGGTAGAGTATATAGTTTTTACAACCTAGGGTTGAGTGTAGGGTTTAGAGTATAGGGTATATGATATAATTTATAGGGTTTAGGGTATATTGTTTAAGAGTGTATATGGCCGAGGGTTCATCTAAAAGGCTTTAGGGCCTAGGGTTGAGGGATATGGTTTAGGGTTGAGGGTATATGATATAGGGTTTAGGGTTGAGTGTATATGGTTGAGAGCTTATTATATAGGCCTTAGGGTCCAAGGTTGAGGGATAGGGTTTAGGTTCAAGAGGGTATATGATATATATGGTTGAGGGTTGAGGGTTTATCCTATAGGATTTAAGGCATATGGTTGAGGGATAGGGTTTAGGGTTGAGGGTATATGGTATAAGGTTTAGGGTATAGCCCGATGAGTATATGGTTTAGGGTTGAGAGTATAAGATCGAGTTATAAAGTTTAGGTTAGAGGGTATAGGTTATAAGGTTTAGGGTTGAGGGTATAAGGTTTAGGTTTGAGGGTATATGGTTTGGGGTTGAGGGTATAGGTAATAAGGTTTAGGGTTTAGGGTATAGGGTATAGGGTATAGGGTTGAGTATATGGTTTAGGGTTTAACCTATTGGATTTAGTTCCTAAGGTTGAGGGAACTTACGGTATAGGGTATAAGGTTTGGGATTATGGGTATAGAGTTTAGGGTTGAGTCTCACATCTCCCCCACTCTACTTTTCTCCCCATCTCTATTGTTCTCTATCTCACTTATCTATCTCCCCTAGATCTACCTCTCTCTATCTAACTCTCTCTCTCTCTCCACTATCTACCTAGATCTCTCTATCTCAGCTTTCTATCTATCTCCCCTTCCTACCACTCCCCTCATCCCTCCTTATCTACCTCTCCCTCCCTCTCTATGTAGACCTCTCTTCTCTCTATCTCACATATCTCTCTTTCTTTTCCTCTCTTCTCTCTATCTCACCTCTCTCTATCTCTCTCTATCTCACATTTTTCTCTTTCTCTACCTCTCTTAGAACAAAAAATATAAACAATTAAGATAAAAATGTAATGATGAGAAGATGCTTAGAATAAAAAATATAAAGACTTAAGATGAAAATGAAATTATGAGATGAGTTCTATGGAGATGAAGACCAAGTGACCATCTTGATACATTGAGTGTAGAGACATATGGAAGAAATAGAGAATGAATGTACACATACAATCCATGGTTAGGAAAGATAAAAAATGATGGTGATGAGAAATAAGGGATGGGATGGGATTAGGTGTGTATATAATGCAATAATTGAACTACAATGTAGAGAGCACTTAAATTGATAATGCATATGATACTATGCACCAAGGTATGAGGAACTAAGGTGACTGTGTATCACATGCATAAGATTGGCACAACAAACACACAAATTGTTCCAACATCCTACAAAGTCATGAAAGGCTTTGGAGGGGTTGATGATGGAAAACAAAAATCACAAGAGGATTCCCTAGTGTAACACAAGATCACAATGAATCAACACTAGACAACCAAGATAATATGACCACCAAAAGGTAAGAAATGCCCCTATTTCTACCAGTCAAAACACACCATGATATGATGGATCATGATGACCTCAAGTAGATAGAGTAGGAAGTTGAGAAACAAAAATTTGAAATCACCCCAAAAATAATCTCAAATATCCTTTACCATAAGGATGACATGTGGGTTGATGTGGTTTGATATGAGGAACACTATATCATGTGAATACCAAAGATAGATGGGATATATCTTAGGATTCCTATGACAATGGATAGTCAAGGTAACTAGAATTTTAGGGGGCTAACAATTTTTGTTGTAGGCACCAACTTGGTGACAAATGAACACAAGGACAAGAACCTAATGACAAAAAATATAAAAGGTATAGGCACCTTAAGGTTTGAAGGTAATTAGTTTAGGGTAGAGTGTATAGTATTTATGGCCTAGGGCTGAGTGTAGGTTTTAGGGTTTAGGGTATATGATATAAGGTATAGGGTTGAGGGTATAACATTTAGGATTGAGTGTATGGGGGATTGAGGGTTCATCCTATAGGCTTTAGGGCCTAGGTTGATGGATATGGTTTAGGGTTGAGGGTACATGATATATGGTTTATGGTTGTGTATATGGTTGAGGGTTTATTATATAGGCCTTAGGGCCTAAGGTTAAGGGATAGGGTTTAGGTTCAAGAGGGTATATGGTATAGGGTTTAGGGTTTAGCCTATAGGATTTAGGGCCTAGGGTTGAGGGATAGGGTTTAGGGTTGAGGTTATAGGGTAGGGTTTAACCTATTGTCTTTAGTTCCTAGGGTTGAGGTATAAGGTTTATGATATAGGGTATAGGGTTGAGTATATGGCTAAGGGTTTAACCTACTAGCTTTAGTTCCCTAGATCTACCTCTCTTTATCTAACCTATCTCTCTACACTATCTACCTCTCTCTCTCTCTATCTCAACTTTCTATCTATCTCCCCTTCCTACCTCTCCCCTCATCCCTCCTTATCTACCACTCCCTCCCTCCCTATGTAGATATCTCTTCTATTTATAGGGTTTAGGGTTAAGAGTATAAGTGAGTGATAAGGTTTAGGTTTAAGGGTATAGGAACCTTGAGGGCTAAATGCATTAGGTCTAGGGTAGAGTGTATAGGCTTTATGGCCTAGTGTTAAGTGTAGGGTTTAGGGTTAAGGGATAAGCATTAGCGTTGACAGTATAGATTATCTAGGGTTTAGGATTATGGGTACAAAGTTTAGAGTTAAGTGTATAGGTGTTAGGTTTAAGTGCATAGGGTTTTGGTAAGTTAAATTTATTGTAAGCCCAAAACTAAGAAAAACTTGTATGTGTTTCATTAAGTTAAAAGCATGTACATGTTTTGTAAAGGTAGATCCACTATTCTATGCCAAAACTTAGAAAAACATGTACACATTTTGTTAAGTTAAAAGCACACACATGATTTATAAAGGTAAATGCATCGTTAAAACTCAACTAAATAAAACACATACATGTTTTGTTAAGTTAAAAGCACATACGTGTTTTGTAAAGTTAAAATCACATATGTGTTTTGTGACATTAAAAGCACGAGGTCATCGCCAAACTAGAAATTGGCTGGGTGTGTGAGGAGAGAAATGAATAAGGTTGCAAACGCTAGGGTGGTAGGTACATGAGGTTTTGGATAATCCATAGTCATTACAAGGAAATGGTGGTGGAAATCCTTGATATCCAACACCCTATCAATAACCATCGCTGCTCGACTATAAGGTTAGAAAATGGTGGCAACAATCCTTAGTACCCAACACCCTGTCAATAACCATCACTTCTTGAGATGGAAAGCCTTAGTATTGAGAATATTGATCACAAGATCAACATGGAAATCATGTGGGATTGGTGGTTTGTTATGTTGTTTAATCATCACCATGGTGAATATGCACATTATAGTGGAGCAATGATGGTGAAGGTACTTTGTGCAAAGCCTAGCCAATTTGGGTTTTGTAAATTGGTAAGAAGTGGTGTGGGAGTCTTTCTCATCCAATCATGCAACTATTCTAGAGGATGGAAAAGTTGCATGTTCGGGTATCTTCACAAATGAAGTCTATGAAGGTATTGAAAATCAATGCTAGTATAGATGTGGAAGGGCTATTAGTGTTGATCAGAATCAGAGGGAAAAGCATGGGTGCTTTCCATATCTTGAAAGGTATAAACAATCCAAAGATGTGTAACAGGGGATAACTGGCCATCTTGTCCCAAAAGTTAGTGTTGTGTCTAGTGTCTATAGAAAATCCATCAGCTTTCACATAGAATGGTGAGTTATTCCCGTACTAACTGGCTTGTCGAGGTAGCTTCGATGTAGCATAAATAAGGAGGGAAGGAGGTGTAAGGGGCATCAAAATGGCTTGTCACTTTGGTGTTGTGTGCAGGTTCCTTTAGGAGTCACGTGAATAACAAGATGGAATACTATTTAGCCTACACAAAGAAGCAACAAGGGATGTTGTAATAAAGATCACTGGTTTATCAACCTGGGTGGGTGGTCATGTCCACGATGGTGTGGTATATTAGGAATTTTTTATGGTGACAGTGTAGATAATGGGATCCCACCAATGGGGTGTTCATTTTACTAGACACCTGGTTGCTCCGACCAATAGAGACACAGTTATGTCTACTATGTTCAGGGATCCCTATTTTTCTTGAGTGTAGGTTTGTGGCTAATTTTCTGGATGTTGGTGTTGTTGCGAGAGGTGAGACTACTAAGATGGCTTTGATTTTGTATAGGTATGGGGTAGAGGGGAATGATATGGAGGCTTTTGAGAAATTCTTGAGCACTAATGGATATTTAATTTTCACTTCTAATGTAGCTCAGTGTGGGGAGTGCATTGAGGGCTTGGGGTTTATCATGCACAAATATTTGTAAAATCTCTCTTTTAGTAATAGTTACTACAAATACCATAATCATTATTATATTTACCTGTGTACCTTGGAATTTTACCCTACTCTAATGTGCAAAATAGCTAAAAATGCGAATGATAAAAGACTAAGGACACTTCAAGATTAGCCTAAAGAGTGATAAAACAAGAAGGAAAATAGATGAAACGGGATGCAAATGATTATACCTTCCTTGCTGTTGAAGACTCCTTGGTTGGCCCTTGATTTTGATGGATTTGTGTGCTCCTTGGATGGCTTGTGATGTAACTAGATGCAAGATTGAATATGCAAAATGATCAAAGTGGATGGCTAAATGATAACAAGTGCTTGAGAATGCAAATTGGCAGCATAAGGTTACTCAAATCAAAAAGTGTTGAAAATGCCCTTAAGGAGGGGGTATTTATAGAACAATTTGAATTCTCTAGAGAATTCAACGGTCAAGATTCATCCAACAAGGTCAAGATGAAGGGCTATGGTGAGTTGAGAACTCACAAGCCCTCACATCTTGACATGTGGTTGGTGAAGTGGCTAAGAGGAGATGAGGTGTAAGTGAGGTGGCCAAAAGGTACATGAGGTGGAGGAAGGACAAGTACCTTCCAAGTACATTGGGAGATGGGAAGAATCTTGGGTGAATAAAAGTGAATTTTAAATTCACAATGATTGGAAGAATCTAGTGGATAAGACAATGTTCCCAAAAGGTGGGAGTGAAAGGGACATTTGAGGAATTTTGGAATTCCTCAAAAATCTACATGGGAAAAGGAGAGGTGGTTGAAAATATAAATGTGAATTAAAAATTCACATTCTTAGGAGAATCTAAAGGATAAAAGGTGAGCTCCAAAAAGGTGGGACTTGGTCACATGTGGAAGATGTGACAAGTCCAAGGTTCTAGAAGCCTTAGGATCTAGGATAAATAAATGTGAATTAAAAATTCACATGGGAAAGAGGGTCAATGCTAAAAGGAGGTAAATGCAAAGGTTGGCTAAAAAGTGGTGCTAAATATGGCTAATGACCTTGGTTAAGGTTGTGCAAATATTGGATTAGACTAATTAATGGAAGATTAGAGGCAAGTGGCAAATGTAGGAGGATGTGACATTAATCTTTGATTAAGAGGATGCACATCATAATCATGAATTAATTAAATTAATTTAGATTAGGGCAGGATCATGGAGGATGTGACAAGGAGAGAGAAAATGAAGAATTTTAAATTGATTTTAAATCAAAAGGGTAAAAATGACTAAATTAAATAAATTGGTGTATTTATTTAATTTAGAGAGGAAGAAGGTGAAAGATAAAGCATTTAATGATTAAATTAAATACTTTACAGATATGAGACAAAATGTGTAATATTAATTTAATAAATTAATATTTAATATGGTAGACGAAAAGGGAGTAAATTTAATCATATGGGAGTGATTAAATTTAGATGTCTACATTACCACATGTCCTATTATTGGATGGAATGAATTTGTAGATTTCTAAATAATAAAATTTTATAAAAAATAATATTATATTAACATATTAAATTATAATATTATATAATAAAATATTGTATTAATATATTAAATTATAATATAATATAATATAATATTATATTATAATTTAATATATTAATATAATATAATATTAATATAATATCATATTCATTAAAACACACTCATGTTTTGTCTCCATAAGATGTGTATGTGTTTTGTTTTCATAAAAAACGTGTAAGCATTTTGTTTTCATAAAAATGTAAGTGTGTTTTGTATTCAAATAATGCGCTGATATTATGGCTTGGATTTTTTGAGCCATAACACGATCACACTATTTGAATTTTTTCAAAACACAAACACGTTTTGCTCATTTTTGGGAATTTGGCCACTTTTTTGTGCCCCATCTTGGTGCACATGCCCCCTTAATGATAATGGTGATCATTAACAAAACTAGAGTTAGGCATACCCTCATAGACAGTGGATCAGGTCTTAATGTTTGTAGCATAGACCTTCTAGATAAAATTGTTGTGGACAAGAATCTTATATAACCTAATGATGTTAAAATTCATGGCTTTGATAATGTTAGTAAGCAACCATTAGGAGTGATCACAATACCCATTAAGGTAGGACATGTGGTTTTTCCCACCCCTATCCACATCATGCAAGGAACTCTTTCATACAATCTTCTCGTAGGTAGACCATAGATTCATGCCATCGAGTCCCATCTACTCTTCACCATGAGATGAAATACAAATATAATATCAAGATATACACAATAAAAGAAAATGAGAAAAGTCATAATTCAAAATTTCAAGATGATCATAACACTTCCAAATCTCTTAATACTTTGATTCCAACTTCAAAGGTATAAACTATACAAATTGATGATAATATTGATTATATTTCATCTATAATAAAACTCTTAGATGATGATTAGGGTTCATTAGATTTTACACCCTCCTTTATGGGAGTACAAAATCTCACAATATAAACCTAAAGGCTCTCATGTTTTATTTTGTTCGACATCAGATTCAAAGACATCACACCATGATGGTGATGGAGACTCTTTCACTTCTGTCCCTCATGAGTGGAAGATGCCTAACTTTAAAAAACTTAAAAAGGATTTGTGTGCTCAAGAAAAAACCATTTCTTCTCAAGAGCATGTAGATATTATTTCTTCATCCGAGTTGGAAGAATGTTATGGTATTGGATACAAAATTATTTCTCAAAATGGATATAATGCAAACATGAAACAAAATGATAAGGATCAAGTGAAGTCTATATCATAATTTTTGAAACAAGGTCTAGGTTTCTAATCTTCATCCCCATCTTCATAAAATGCTTTATCTATTGTATTTATGACATCTGATGGTAAGTGAACAATATTTTCTTCACAGGAGAAAGAAATGTCTCCCACTATTGATTAAGAGCATATTTTTTCGAGGCTTCTCAAGGCCCACTTGATTACTCTTCCTCTAAAAACACAAAAGAAAATTTATGACTTTCATTCATATCATCAAGTGCATGGTCATTGTACCAATGAATGTTAGGCCTTGCATAATAAACTACAATAAATTAATGATTGTGGTGCTCTTTCATGTGTTAATATACCTAATCACTCTAAACAATAATTATCTTTGTTCTATGGTGTTGCTCCTCACTATGTGGCATTTGTAGCTTTATGTGTTTGCTCATTTCTATTCTCAGTGATACAATCTTAGGTGCAACTATATTTTTCATGGTATCAACATGATAGTCTCTTGCATTATATTCCTCACCTCTATACTTGGGGGGGGGGGAGGATAACTAGAGGTGTGTATTCCTTTCAAGGATCCCCTTTTCTCTTATTTTTCCTTAAAATACCAACATAGCAAGTATGTTGACATTTTAAGGGGGGCATATGCATATTGCCCATATCCACTTCACAGATGTCTTGTGAGATTTGAATTATTGACATACCTATTGTTTATAATACCCCCTGAGGCATGGTTATCAATTTGTACCATGTGACATTAAGCATTTTTCTATCCCCCATGATGTTAAACTTTGTGCACCCCCTGAGGTGATTTTTGTGTGCTCCCTAAAGTGTGGTTTGCATAGTCCTAGCATAATGGATTTTGCTAGTCTATGATTTTAGAGCATTTTCAACATGGCCACCTAGCATAAAAAAACTTGCTTGTCAATGGAGCCATGTGTTTCATGAGACACCTAGATCTATGTACCTCATGAGTGATTTAACATCCTTGTGAGAGCACCATTTTGTTCAGGTAGCACATTCGATGGTTGATGTTTGGTATTTGAAATAAATTTAAGATCAAGGTCTCTTTGCATTACCAACTTGAATCCTTTTAGTTCTAATCAGGTGTTTTTGTTTTGTGAAAATTGTATGTTATGTGTTTACATCATGTTGGCATTGTGTTTGTGTTCATGTTTCAATTTCATTATATTATCTCATGTGTCTTTATTGTGTATGCCTCATGTTTGGCATATTACATTCCACTTTGCATGTGTGTTCCTTTTCCCTTATGTTGGTTTTCCATGGGATCTTGGATCCTGGGGGTTTGCATGCTTCCCCTAGATTCATTACCCCCATATCTCCTCAACATTTGGATAATCAGACCTCTTTCAACATATTTCTACTTTAGTGTGAGTTTGAGCATAAGTTCATACTATAACTAAAGTGGGGGATATATGTAGCATCATGAATTGTCACCCTTGATAATTTCACACTATTTTTTCTCCCTCCTATGTGCATGGACCTAATTGCACACCTAATTTCCTAAATTATGTATCTATAGTCCATTTGAACATTTATTAAGAAATCACAAGTACAAAATCGAGGGAAACATTTAATATTTTTCTCTTGACACTTTGCACATTGCAAAATAGGGTTGGGACAATGGCACCTTGGGAAAATTTGTCCCACTATTTTGGCTCAAATTTCAATATATTGGAGTTGGCACTTTATTATTTGAAATTCAAATATCAAATGTCGACTATCGGGATTTAATTTTTGGGAAAATCGATTAATTGTGCATATAAATACATAATATTTCACCATTTCAATTAGAAGAGGAATTCTTGAGCAAATTAAAGTTCCTAAAATCAATCAAGGACATTCAAGAGTAGATTTATGAGCATTATTGCAACATTATTTTCAGTCAAGAATCATGTCAAGCATTCATCATGTTTTTATGTAAGTTCATTCATGTTTTATGATCGTTTACTTTGTGAGTACTAACACTTATAGGACTTCAAATCAATTCAAGACAAATTGTAATCAAGCATTGAGGAGATGTACATGACTTCAGTCCTTCAAGAAAATAATATTTGAGTGGTGAGTTGTATCCAATTGTTAATTCATCATTCATTTATCATTTAGCCTCTATCCCTCAAAAGGATAGGTTCTCTTTCATCAACTTTACCATTGTGGATGTGGAAACACCAACATGGGGTTTGACCGAGGCAAGCCCCTATATGGCACAACTCTTCCTCTCTCTTTGAATGTGTAGGTTAAAGATCTAAAGAAGATTGGAGGAAGATTGGAGACCAATTTTTCACTGTTGCATTCAAAGCCTACAACTTGACAAGATACAGATACTCAATTATCTCAGCAACTGATGAAGATCTGACTATGAGATTTGAAAGGAAGAACTCATTGATCAAACATATGAGGACTGTGAAAGAATATTGCAGTTTTAGCTCTCTAGAAATGGGCACCCTAGGGACCATCTTCTAGTAAAATTAGGCTCAGATTTGTATGACAAGTGCATATAACTCTCCTCTTTCTAGATTTTCTGTTGAAATTTGGTTTTTTAGTTTCTCTGTTATAGAAAAGTTACATTTTTAGATTAGGTCTCATAGTTTCATTATGTCAATAAAAGAAAATCAATTTTAAATCAATTTGTAAGGCACTAAAGGATCAAATCCGAGGCTGATTGACTCACTTTTAAGGTTGGAAGTCAATCTAATCTCCTTGCCGATTTGCATCTGAATGTTCTTTGAAAAAGGATTGATGTTAGTGATTTGTACATTAAACTACAAAAACTACCTAACATTACTTTACAACACCATTAATGAATAAAAATAGACATGGCTTCAAAATATTATAGAAATCAACTTTAAATCTTGATTATGATGCTCCAAGGTTCTAGATCTCCATGAAGAAAAATAAAAAACATAGTTCACAAGAGAAAACTTGACGATGTGGTGATTATATTGAGCGATGGAATGATCCTTTATAGATTTTTGGGGGATAAGTTTCATTATTTTGAGTGACAATAATTTAATTTAGTCTTAGTTATCCTATAATATGTTTGCATCAAATTTTTGGAGACAAGGTATAAAGTAATTATGGGGTGTAGATGTCACATATCTCAAACAAGGTGAGTTTAGATGGCAAAAATGAGGAAAAGGAAACAAGATGATATGAGGTGTGAGATATGTAAATAATAATGTGGAAATAAATTGGGCTTGATAGAAAATAAGAAAGCGTTTAATTTTTAGAGCAATCACCTCTAAAATTAAGAAATGGATGGATTAAGTTTCAAGTAATCATAATGAAGGCCAAAGACATAAAAATGGGAAATGGTGACATAGAGAAGATATAAGGACTAGGTATGTGTCAAGACATATGGAAAGGGGAAATAGCAAGGGGAAGGTGGGAAAATAAGCTAGAAATAGGGAAAAGGGAACAAAGTAGGCAAAACACTAAAATGAGTGCAAAATAATGATATGTGGGGTACATGCAATATCTATTATCACACTTTATTGAACACTTTATTGGGATTATGACATTCTTGGGAATATCAAATTGTTAACTTAAGAGTATAGAAAAGCATATAGATAATCATGAAAATATCAAGGATACATTTAGCAAAGGAGAGATACTAGTTTTTAAATATTTCTTTGTTCTTCGTTCTTGTACTTGATCTTGAAAATCATCCATATAGATTAGTCAATGTGTGCAAGCAATAACAATGTAACAACATGGGAGATGGAAACATGTGTAAGGAATGGAATGAAACTCAAACACAATTCTATACAAGACTAGATTGCATAGTAAATGTTTTCATATCATAAAAAAGTTGATCTAACTACTTGGGGAGATATGTGTGGATTTCAAATCCATAAAAGAAATAAACGAAAGAGAGGAATATGGGAAAAATATATAATAAATGGATGAAAGTGAGAGGAAAGACAAAAAGAGAATGGGTGTTATGAACAATGAAAACTAGAAAAGAAGATAACTAAGCCAAATATATTGTATATTCAATTTTTTACCTTCCACAAAAACTTATCATTTGAATGAAAACACTATTGATTGTAAAATTCACTTAGATCTTAAATAACTTAGATTCAAAACTACTATTTATGCATCAATAATAATTATTAAAATTCAAATAGAAAATGATAAAAAATGTAATTCCCTAGAAACTTTGTCAAGAGCAACCATAATAAATGCGATAATTTTTCATATTAAAATTAAAAATCCTCTATACTAATTGAGTGAAAGTTCCACAAGCACCTTGACAGCGAGGTGTTGATGTCAAAGGCCCAAAATTAATCTATTTAACATATAAAGTGATTTATAAGAATACCATTCATATAAGGTTCAACTATTCACATGTAATATTTATAATTCTTTACTAGTTATGTACCTCTGCACTCGACACCATCATCTAATCGAGAGGTGGAGGACCACTGCAAGTAGGATGAACACTTTGACCTAGAAATTTCATTAAAATCATTCTACTAATTTAGTTAATCTTACATTTTAAAATAAAATTTAATAAATTGAATTAAATGAACTTTTTGACATTTACCTAACTATAAATGTCAAATGTATCACTCAACATAGCTTCTTTCATGGCCATCTAATCTACTACAAATGTATCCCAGGCACATGCATCTTGACTATCCTTGGGATCATAAACACACAAATACCCACAAGAATGATATACATGAGTTAGAACTTGACAATTTAAAAACTTGCTTGTATCACCCTATACTAGAGGCCTAGTATGTTGTATAAGGGTCTAAGTGAGCAGGTTAATAAACTCTAAACTATCCACATGAATGCCTTCCTTCACAATTGAAGGGATAGTCACATGCTCTAACTCTGGTGTAGCCAGTGATCTCAATGCCTAGTTTAGATCATGTTGTGCCCCCACTTTTTCCTATGCAATGCTCCCACCTCTACCATCTAACTCCTATTGAACACACCTAAATATTGAGAGGGAAGGTGAATCAGTATCTTTAAAAACTTAACCCTCTCAGATCTTAAATCCTTCAATAATAATCAAATTCAAAGTATTAATAGGATGAATAACTTACAAATAGATCAACAATACTTAATCAAATCTGAAACAATGAAAGATAAGATAATGAACACACATGCACAAGATAACACAAGATTTACATGGAAAACCTAAGAAGGGAAAAACCATGGTGAGAAATATCACAATATAGGAAGCTCACTTCTTACAGAATTACAATTTATTTTAAGGCTCACTTCCTATGGACTTGTAGGCTAAGGCACACAACCTTAGGGAAAGATACAAAGGACTTGTAGTACTGAGGCACACAACCACATGGCAAGATACAAATTACAAGGACCTACTAAAGAGACTCATTATCTGATAACATAATATATGAAGATATAAATTACAACATATGTCAATAATAAACTTTGTTGATTGAGGCATTAAAGCTCATCTTCTCTTTCTTTTCCACAAATCAGTGCACCATTCCATACTTACACACGCCCCCACACTCAACTTGCAATTGATTTTTTCTTCCATTTATATCTTCCATAAGATCGCAAAACACTAATTAGATTGGCCAGGAAAAAAGATAAACAATAACCTCAACGAGTCGGCCACAAAACATAATGTGGTCCTATCTAGGAGATAGAGAGGAGACAAAACAACTTATTACAATTTCCAATGTGATCCCAAAAAATGCACACATTGGCACACAACATCCCAAGTCAACAAGGAAATGTGTAGCACATTACTAATCAACCAAAAGTACAACTTCAACCAAATTTACTCAATGTGGTTCTCAACAAGATAGGTCAGGACCTAAATACATCTTAAAACAACCTCCAATGCTAGTGTAAAACCCCAAGCACATAGTGCAAGCAAGAGAGAAAACCATGTCGTCTAAACATCCACAAATTTCCTAGAAAACCAACTTGAAACAATATGCGACACCAAAGATATCAACCATTGAAGTGCAGATCACAAAGAGATGTTCCATGAATATCCAACAACACTTCCAAATACTTATTTCACACTATCATGCCACAAACAACCACCACAAACCAAATAGGCATAGAATACTTCATCATAGAAGCACAAAATACACAACCATGAGATAAAACATTAACAAATCATCTTGTGGTAAACAACATTACATGGAATCTAAACTGAGACACTACACACATACTAAGAGCATGTTCACCAAGCCGTAGGAGTAGAAACATCAATGTGGAGAAATGTCGAGCATTTTCACAAGTCCTAAAAATCAACAAAACTACCAAACCATTGCAATTACTTGAAACCTCCTTAGAAACACCAGTGACCTAAAAATATAGGAGCGCAATATCCATAGAAAATAAACACTTAATCTCAAACTGTATGACCATATTTTCAAAGTGTTCCATAGAAAAATTTCCCCTTGTCATTTTCATGGAATCTTAGGTCTTGTTTCATGGTGTTGGAACTATGTTGCTATGATTTTATGTTGTAACATGCCTTGAACAAGCTTATTTAGGTACTAAAACTCAAAGAACGACATCTTGTGAAGGTGTTGTGAAGTGTTGTAAGACATTTCTACATTCTTCTAGACTTTATTTAATGCAATTTACCTAAATATCACCTTTTTACTCATCAACAAGCCCTATTTTGAAGTGTTGTAAAGTCTTGTAACAAGCTTTCACGCTCTTCTAGGCATATTTTCACTATTTACACCCTTCTCATGCTTTATTTGGTCTCTTTATGCCCTCATAAGTTGTAATTAAGTGTATTTTTTAATGTTATCCCAACAAATAGCATTAAATACAACATTTTTCTCGACACTTGTTTTTAGGTCCTAGGTGGAGCCTATTCGCCGTGGGTGGTGAATGAGTCCCCCTTGGCCCCAAATTCAAAATATTTCAAATTTCCTTTTAGGATTTTATTCAAAATCACTTGATGTTAGCCTATGATGAGGTATGAATGGATAATAAGGCACAAGAATTGTATAAATAAGTGTTTTTCACCTCATTTTACATCTCCTCACTCATTCAAGCATTTCATCTCATATTTCAAGCATTCAAGCATTTTACATCAATAATTCAAGCACTTTGAAGTAGCGATTGGCATTACTTCAGACTTGCATTATCAAGGGTTAGGTAAGTTGATAGCACTTGCATGTTATTAGTTTATCTTTTTCTTTCATTTCATTATCTTTTCAAGGGTTTAATTACCAAAACTGGGTTTTGACCAAGGAAAACCCCTATTCACTAACCCTCAATCACTTTTCCCCTATTACATGTTTGTTTGTAGCTCTTTATATGCAGATTTGATAGATTATTAGGTGTTGAAGATTGATTTCCAAGTCAACTAGGTGCTTCAAGTCAACTAGGCACTTCAAGTCAGCTTGAGTCAAATTCAAGCTTGGAGAGAGTTATTTGTCCATTTTCTGCAAAACTGACTTCAACAACCCGACAAGTAGACTTTTCCAGATCTGGTGTTGCAAAGTTGCCTCCTAATTTTTCAAAAATTTGGGAGAGGACTGATTCACCACCTGTGGTGAATAAGTCCCACCTTAGGACTGAAAATATGAATTTTGTCAGATTCTGGATCCCAACAGACATAAACTAGCTTTAGACACTTTTTCACCAAGAGGACTAATTCGCCACCTTGGGTGAATGAGTCCCATTGTGAAAATTCAGTAATTTCCACTAGCACTCAGAACACTCTAGAATCATCATAATTCATCTAGGTGCACTCAGATTCATCCCTGTACTTTATGTTTTGCATTATTTCTTCATTTACATAGTTATTTGCATATCACAATGTGTTTTCAAACATAGTTATAATTGCACTTTTGCATTCATTTTCAGTCATTCAAATTATTCAATTGCATTTAGTTAAGTTCATTTACATTAAACACCATTGCATACATCCTAATTTGAGTGATACATTAGCATTTTTGGCCCTATCTCTCTCCTTTTAGGTGAAAAACCCTAGAAGTGCAAGAGTAGTCCATAGGGTCCCAAAAATCTCTTTCACAAAGGCATAGGAATGTGGAGCAGTCTCCCAAATAGTCTTCAAAGCAACTTCTGAGATAAAAAATTTCACTAACATGCAGAGACTAGAGCATCCTTGTAGCAACACATACTTCCTCAAGAGCAATAGGAGAGAGCATACAACATACTAGAGACCATCAACAATATCTCTCCAACTTCAACATTACTTCAAATCCTCATCTTAATTATTTTAATCCTCATCTTAATGCTTCTAATCCTCATCTTAATGCATCATCATGATATCACCTTTGCTGACACCAACCATACTCAATACAACTTTACTTGTCATCAAAGAAGGAATGACATCCAACCAAGAAAATCAACAACATCAAAGGCATGACATCCAACAGTGAAAATAAACAACATAGAGTATCAACAACATACAAATTTAAGCACCAATGACAAAAGAATCGGGGTGTAGTCATCAATGAACAACCAATGCCAAACAACAATCTCACAAACATACGTGCAACAATCTCCCCAAGTGTTCTCACAATAGAGTTTTCTCAAAAATGATTGTGTTACCTCATATTTATTGCATGGAGGATGTTCAAAAACCAATCACCACCTATCTCAAAAACTATTCTTTATCCCTTGGTGGTGGCACAAATGGATATGGAGCCTCTTGCATGCACCGTGTAAGGTTTGATTGGTTTGTGAGTCAATAAAGAATACACACAAGTCATATTTATTTCTAAATTTGTTTTTGTTGTTCTTGTTGTCACATAAAACTGCACCCTATTGAACATAGGCTCAACATTATAATGACACAATTGAAATGACCCTAAGGTGTGTAACCTTGCAAGTTGAGGTCAAGTATTTGAAGAAGGCAACCTTCGCCTTCTAATAAAAATGCAGATGTGTTGGTCCAACCCAACATGTGAAATCCTACCACTGTCTTACTCTAATAAATTCCATGGGAAAAGGGGTAGAAGGAATGCATAAAAAGGGAAAGGGGAGGAAATACACCAAGATAGAGATGTGTTTCTTCCTACTTCAGACAACACCATGTATCAATGAAATAACCAAAACACTTATTCAGACATGAAGGAAATGGGGGTCTACACAAACATGCAAGATCTATAATAATGATAATTAAATTTTATTAACATAAGGCATAGAAGCAATCTTTACAGTGGAAAAATGCAAAATGCAGTGTCTGCTAGAGAAAAACCCTAGAGGAACCAAAGGATGAACCCTTAAAAATGCATACAATGCTTTCCTTTATAGTTCAAGAATAACTGAGATGAGTTCAAAGAAAACCCTAACGTAAATAGGGTTAGCAACTAGAAGAAATTTGATCAGATCATATATGAATGATAGAGCCATCGAATCTCGTGCTTAAGATAGGTTTGGATAGACCCGATGTGCATGACATGCCTCTATATTTAATGTTCTATAAGTGCAGGGAAGAGAACTCTTGTGGAATCCACCATGAAATTTTGTCTACAATAGAAGGGATGTCTCTTCCATACATAAAGAAGTATGGGCACCACTTTTGCATTAAATATGGCATGGAAATCTATGAAGAATAATCCCTACAGTGAGGAAATTTGATCTTGGTAGCTAAAAATGTCATTCAGTCATTACTACAAGAACTCTCATGAAATGGAATGCTTAGCCATTGACATATTTGAATCTGGACTGTAGATCAACTAAAATCAATGATCACACCAACTCACACTGGAGGCTTAAATCCTATTCATTGATTTGGAGGACCTATCATCAGATGGTTAGCACATTCCCAACGACCAACACAAAACATTAAACATTTCCTTTTGGTGAAAATGTGGTGTGAAGGGAACATGCACTCCAATAGGAAGTGACCATGTAACCCTTACTTTTCATCTTCCCCTGTATCAACTCGCTTTGAGGAGAATATTAGTCTTCTGAGAATGCATTGAAATGAGAATTCACCACTTTTCATGCTAGAACTAGACCTCACCTAACATATTGATGCAAATCAAGGTATCAAAGGTCTAACACACTCAACCAATTCCTTTTCAAAATCTTAACACAATAAACAAGGTGGTTTTCTTCACAATTTGCCACTATGCCTTGTAGCACAACAAACACCCATTTTCTGACATATCTTGCAAGAATCAACTCAAACCCACATTCTAAAGATTGTTTTAGATACCCTTTTTGGCACTGCAAAACATATCAAAAATTAAGAGAGGGTTGTTTTGAAACAACACCTTCAAAAATTTGCTGCTACGCTTGACAATAAGCCTAATTAGGATAACTCAACAAGGAAACTATTCGTTCTACCATCTCCAAACCCCAATTATTCATTCCAAATCCATAAAAAATTCATATGGGGTATGCACATGAAAATTACATCCACTAGAATGATATCCAAACAACCTTTCCACAAAACCCTATCCTTATACAACTTATTATGCCCAAAACAAGAGGTTTTCAACCTAAGGCATCAACCAATCTTCCCAAATCCTCAACCCCTACTCTTGAAAACTTCAAAAACACAAAATAAAACCTAACTACTTCCATTCCACTAGTTCTTAGGCCATTTCACGGGTGGAATGGCTCAAAACATCATTTTCTTCACTCAAAACACCAAAACCTAGGGTTTCAAAGCAGTTTTTAGAAAAATTATTCTAACTCACAAAATTTGATGAAATCTAATGATACAAGATGAAAATGAGATATTATTTAGTTCTTCATCAATTCCAATGCACAAATGATCATCTACAGGCCATACAAGGCCGTACTAGTTGTTGTAGTAGCAATTTCAATGTAGAAACACAGAAAAACATAGTTCTTTCAATTATTCAATATCAAAACTCAACAACAACCTTACCTCAGACTTCACAAGACTTATTTATGTCTTTACAAATCCAAACCAACCAAATACAACTAGATTTTAACTCCTAACTGTTCAACTTCCCACAAAAGAGCAAAAATGCAAAAGTTGCTTAGCAACTTTTAGCAAAATGGAGCAACTTTTACTATTCGACCACAAGTGACTCAAAAACAAACTAAAACATGAAATTTGGTCGTAATATACCTTATTACAATAAAAATACTTAAAAACACCAAAAAAACCACATTAGATTCTTTTATGCATCATGAAGGCCTATGGCGCTCTGCACCACATATTTTGTCTCTATGTTGAGGAAATAAAAATGCATTGTGAAGAAACTCAATAATGTAATGGGAAGCCACCACCTGCCTTTATGTCATTCATCTTGACCCAATGTATATTTCTTTTGTGCACTTGATTCATGAAAATATTCTCCAAAGAGGGAGTGCACAACAATATTACAAAGCTACATGTCCCTAGATCGATAAAACAATACCCAATGCATTCTTGATATGCACTAAAGGTAAGAGAATGCGCTATGAAGAGGGTATGTAATGGATAGAAATGTAAATTTCTATGGGGCCCAAGAGGACTTAAGACTATAGAGTGATAAATTTAAAATATTTCAAAGAAAAGGGACCGCTCGGTTTCCTAACATAAGGGGTCGATTAACATATGATAAAGACGCCCAAAATTTGTAACTTAAGAAGCAAGTGACCCCAATAACCAATCGACATCAAAAATAAGAAAAGTGCAAGGGTATCAGACATACACTAGAGTTTTGAATAGAGCATAGGGTTTAAGAAGCCCTAATACATTATTTTCACACTCCTCCTTGCACAATTAAAGGTTTCTTCAAATTTTCAAAAGACCAAAATTCCATAGAGATGTAAGACTTTGCATTTACCACCAAGTGACACAAAGTGACAATAGTTCTAGGCTCTTTTTCAGTATTTTCCCACTAACTGATTCAACATGAGACACAATAGATTGAAACGATTCAAGAAGGGTGGTCCTATGAGATTTTGTTCCTACAAGATCTTTCAACCTTGCAATTAACTCCTCAAGTTCTTTTCTATTGTTTTTAATTTGTGCTAATAGGTTTTGTTGTGTTCCTAGAAGATGATGGGGAATTGTAGGAAGCTTTTTTGTGGCTCTTCTTTAGGAGGGTTTTCATGAAGAGGTGAATTGAGATTTTGAAAATTTGAGGGTGAATTATCAATTCTTAAAAGAAACAAATTTCAATTAAGAACTAACTCAATCTACTTATTTAATCCAAATTTGACACTAAAACCTAAAAAATACTTACTTCTTTGACCTCCCCAATGTATTCACAGTATTTTGGTGACGATTTGGTAAAGATTTGGATGAAAAATGAGGTTTACAACAACATGAGTGTACTTGGAAGGATGCTCCGGCCGTGGGTTGAAGAAAAAATACAAAATGAAATGTCTTTTTTGTTTTTTACTATTCAAATAAGCAATAACATGAGCACATTATTGTTGGAATAATTAATAATTGAATCATGAATAGAAAGAGAGTTTGAGTAGGATTCTACAATGAACTATTTGATCGGTCCATTCATTCTAGTTCATTGGCTGTAGTCACATAGTTTGTTGTCAATAAAATTTAGTTAGTTGTTCATGCAATACAACCCGTTGTCATCGTATGTACTAGGTTTGTAGGATGTGGTTGAGGATTTTGTAACTATAAATTGTAGTAAGTTGATGAATAAGATATGTGTGGTCTTCTGTCTTTTGTTTTTTACTTTGTTTTTTTCTTTGTTTTTTCTTGTTGTTCCTCTTTTCTATTTTGGTATTAGAGCAAGGTTGGTAAATCCACCTAATATGATAGGAACCTTGTTGTTTCACCTTCTACAATCTAAACCTAATTGAAGCACTGGTAGATAGAGGAGTCCTTGGATGCAAGAAGAGTAGTATTGACTTAGAAAAGAAGTTTCCACCACTATTGTGCCTAGTTTTAAGGAGCCGTGCATAGAGTATTGTATTATGCTATGAAGAGGAAAGCTGCAACCATTAAAGTGTTTTGAAGTTGTGAAGTTGCCACATTTGAGTTAATTTTCTCAAATATTGCAACCTTTGAGTGATCAACAATATGATTTTCTTTGTTGACCTTCTTAATGCTTCATTACTGAATGGAGTGGCTTCACCTTGCCTTGTTTCATGTCCACCTTGATCATGAGTTTGCTGATCTGCAGTATCTAAACTTTCCTCACTATCTTCTTCAAGTAGTTTCCATGAAGTATTATTCTCTTCCTTTTCTTCCTCTTGTACATCATCTACAAATTCATGAATATATTGCATCTCTACTAGCAAACACTCTATGAGTAGTAGGATTATACATTTTGTAGGCCTTATGATCTACACAATGACCAATGAATATACATTTGATTGACTTAGCATCTGATGTAAGCAAGGTGGTTTTGACACTCTATCCAACACAAAATGACCAAACTCAATCAAGAAAACAACCCTTGCAACACTATTCTCTCAACTTGACTCAAATACTCTCCTTAAGGCTTGTAGCCCTCAAAATCCAACTTTTGGAGATATATTTTGGAGAAAACCATACAGAGGCCAACTCAACATCAATTGAGACTCACTTTAGGATCTAACACCACTTTCCAAAAGATCCCATAAGGTTTCTTTGAAAAAATCTTGCAAACCACTAGACTGCCCCTGTCTTAAAACCACCAATTAGCCCTCTTTTACAAAGGAGGTACCTCCAAATCACCAAGTCTCCACCAAAACTCAATGGAAAATATTTAATTGTGCATCAAAACAACAGATTCCACCATTAGTTCAATGGTTTATGACCTCTAAACCACTATTCCATGAAACCCTCACTCTACATGCAAAACACCAAGGGTTTATTGAAGAACCTATATCCCGGGCTTATCAGACTCAAAAATTTCCTTCAACACATCACTATGAATCTTCATCAACTCAATCCACCCTTATAGAGATAGTACCAACAATATTTTGTCAAAACCCAGCCTTAACCCACCATTTTCACATGAAAACTGCATTATTCAACCCTAGGGCATCCTCCCAAATTGAACAATTTGAATCCACTGCCTCTTAAACCATAAGAAAATCTATCCTACCACAAACAAGTCAATCCACTGAGTTATAGGGTCTGACAGTAGGTGGATTGACTAAATCATCATTAAACTTCAATCAAAACCCTACACTGGCCTTTAACAGGCAGATTTCAAAAAATTACAAGGATCTCCTCCAAATCTTAATGTAAGAACTTCAAACTTGATTCAAATGAGTGCTAGAACATGCCTATACAAAATCCAATAAATTTTAATGCATATCAAAGACTGTATGGGCCGTACAAAATGAGGAAAGTTTAGAAAAACTATGAATTTGCAGAAGTAACGTTGTATTCCATGAGAATGATTTCAAAAATGAATATCTATAACCTTGTTCGAGCCTTAGAGAGGCTTTTTATAAATTTTCCATTCAAATCCCAATTGTCTAATGCCTATAACTACCTTTTAACATACTAGACTCTTCAACTTCCACACAAAAATTCAATTTTGCAACTTTTTGTGTTTGAAAACATTTATAACAAATTACAATTTTGCTTTATCAACACAACTAACACCCCTAAACACCTATTAGGACTCAAAATTGATTAAATACATTGAAAATTGGTCTCTAAGACCTTATTTAAACAAAACACACTAAAACCTAAAGTCTACTCTTAAGCATCTTGATTTGAAAAACTGTGTTGAATGGCGCTCCTACACCATACACCCCAACACAAAAAATTTCCAAGTCCCATGGAAAGCTTGTTGTAACTTCACCTTTGTGCATTTCAAATCCTTGACCCTTTTGAACTCCTCTATCAGGTTCAACTTTCTCTTGACCTACACTGCCCTTGTCATTCTTGGCCTTATCTTCACTTGGATCATACTTCACTCTGTCATATTGTACTGTGGGGTGTTTTTCACTTTTCCATCATCAAACTCTGACATCACATTCTCTTTTACATCTACACACAAGCCTTTAACAATTGACATCAATTTACTCTATTCTTCATGCATAGATCCATGTCCACTAGCTTCTTTGTCTGCACCTTTCTCACTATCAGTCTAATAAACTTCTATACCATCACATTTACTAGCCTCTGTTAGATCTGCAACTTTCCTTTCCACTACCCTATCATCATAAAAAACCTTTTTCTTCTTATCCTCTATCCTTTCAACCTTATAAACTTCTGTACTGACAACCTTTGACCACTTCTTCTCTATATCCACTACTATAGGGCACATGACTTCCCCTATCAATATGCCATCACTGTCTTCTTGGTTTTCTGCATACCTTCCACACTCACTCTTGTCTGCACCAACCTGAGACATCATTCCATCTTCCTTTTTCTTCCACACAAAAGCATTATTCTTCCTCTCTATCTGCACATTACCTTTATCCTTCCTATTCACTATTCTAACAATATCAAACTGTGACTTAGCTGCAAACCTCATGCTCTCACCTTCCTCATTGCTCACATATTCTTTTCTCCCTATCATGATGATTTCACCTTTCTCTCTTTCTGCTTCAACCAATGGAGTTAGTATGAACACTCTTCCATCCTTTTCTATGGTATAAGTGTTTTTACTTCCATTATACATAGCTGACTTGTCAAACTTTCATGGCCTACCTAGAAAAAAATGGCAACAACTCATAGGCATAATGTCACAAACAACTTTATCCATGTACTGACCAATTTGAAACTCAACAGTAGCTTGTTCACTTACCAAAATGGTTTTATTTTCAATAACCCAAGACACTTTATAAGGCTTCTCTCTAGGTACCCTTTCTAAAAGATATTTTTCCACCATGTCACTAGATACCATGTTATCAGTGCACCCAGAATCAACAATCACTTTACATACCTTAATTTTACATCTACATGTTGTTCTAAACAATGCTCTCCTTTGAATTTTGTCTCTCTCCATGGATGTCCTCAAGGTTTGTTTTCTCATCATCAACATCTCACCTACTTTAGGAGTAGCATGAAGAGTATTGGAGTTTGAACTTTCAGCTTCATCCTCATAAACAATTTGGGCTCTCCTATCAAGTTTCCTTTCTCCTCCACTTGATGTTGGACCAATTCTCTTTGGACACTTGAAGAAAGGGTGGCCAAACTCACCACACTTGTAACACTTTCCTACAAACTCATTAGAATTTATTCCTTTTCTAAAGCTTGTTCTTCCACTTCTCCATCCACCTCTTGATTCAGGTGCTTGTTCTTTACTCTTATCAGCCTCTACAAGATCTTCTTTGGACTGTCTTGGTGTTGAAAATGTACCTCTGGGCCCCTAGAAGTACTACCTCTTCCTCTTGTTGCCTTCTCTTGTCTCCTCTTGAGTTTTTCTTATGCTATTATTTCCATTTGAAAACATTGTTCCACTATTTTTGGTGCCATCAAACTAATTTCATCTTGAATGTTATACCTTAGGCCATTGAGATGTCTAGCTACTCTTTCTTCTTCATCCTCCTCATGCTTTGTTCTTATACTTAGCCTATAGAATTCCTCGGCATATGCTTGCACATCTTGTTCTTTTTGCCTAATATTTTGTAATCTTTTAAGTAATTAAACATTATAATCACAAGGAAGGAACTTACCTTTTAGTTTTGTCTTCATTCTCTCCCAAGAAGTGATCTTGTTATTTCCTTTTCTCTGCCTTTCATCTTGCACAAAGTTCCACCACAACAAAGCATGTCCCTTCAATTCGGTCTTGGATTTCTTCACTTTGTGTTCATCAATCTCCTCACTATCAAAGTAATTCTCCATGGATCCTATCCAATCCAAGAGCTCTTCACCATCTAGTTTACCCCCATACATAGGCACATCCATTTTTCTATGTCCATCTTTCTTCACAGCCTTCAAAAAATTCATCATTCTCACATCCTCTGGATCCATCTCTTCCTCTTCACTAGAGGTCTCTTCTTCTTTAGTATCACTCTCATCCATGTCCACTCCAATTTTAGATTTCAATACATCCATCTCTCTTTTCAAGGCTTCTATTTCTTTAGCCCATTCATCAATCTTTCTTGCAACAATGCTCCCTTTAGGAGGCATCTTCACAATCTTGCCTCTTCACCTTCCAACTTGCAAAATCCAACCAAATCACCAACAAGAGATCTAATAACTGAGCTCTGATACCACTTGATGTAAGCAAGGTGGTGTTGACACTCTATCCAACACAAAATGACCAAACTCAATCAAGAAAACAACCCTTGCAACACTATTCTCTCAACTTGACTCAAATACTCTCCTTAAGGCTTGTAGCCCTCAAAATCCAACTTTTGGAGATATATTTTGGAGAAATCCGTACAAAGGCCAACACAACATTAATTGAGACTTGCTTCAGGATCTAACACCACTTTCCAAAAGATCCCATAAGGTTTCTTTGAATTTTTTTTGCAAACCACTAGACTGCCCCTATCCTAAAACCACTGATTAGCTCTCTTTTACAAAGGAGGCACATCCAAATCACCAAGTCTCCACCCAAACTCAATGGAAAATATTTAATTGTGCATCAAAACAACAGATTCCACCATTAGTTCAATGGTTTATGACCTCTAAACCACTATTCCATGAAACCCTCACTCTACATGCAAAACACTAAGGGTTTATTGAAGAACCTATATCCTGGGATTATCAAACTCAAAAATTGCCTTCTACACATCACTATGAATCTACATAAACTCAATCCACCCTTATAGAGATAGTACCAACAAAATTTTGTCAAAACCCAGCCTTAACCCACCATTTTCACATGAAAATTGCATTATTCAGCCCTAGGGCATCCTCCCAAATTGAACAACTTGAATCCACTGCCTCTTAAACCATAAGAACACCTATCCTAGCACAAAAAATTCAATCCACTAAGTTACAGGGTCTGACAACAGGTGGATTGACTAAATCATCATTTAACTTCAATCAAAACCCTACATTGGCCTTTAACAGACATATTTCAGAAAATTACAAGGATCTCCTCCAAATCTTAATGTTAGAACTTAAAACTTGATTCAAATGAGTTCTAGAACATTCCTCTACATAATGCAATAAAATTAAATGCATATCAAAGACTGTACGGACCATACAGAACTAGGAAAGTTCAGAAAAACTATGAATTTGCAAAAGTAACGTATTCCGTGAGAATGATTTCAAAAATGAACATCAACAACCTTGTTCGAGCCTTGGAGAGGATTTTTATACATTTTCCATTCAAATCCCAACTTTCTAATGCTTATAACTACCTTTTAACATACTAGACTCTTCAACTTCCACACAAAAATGCAATTTTGCAACTTTTTGTGTTTGACAACATTTACAACAAATTGCAATTTTGCTTTATCAACACAACTGACCCCCCTAAACACCTATTAGGACTCAAACTTGATTAAATACATTGAAAAATGGTCTCCAAGACCTTATTTAAACAAAACACACTAAAACCTAAAGTCTACTCTTCAACATCTTGATTTGGAAAACTTTGTTTAATGGTGATCTTGCACCAGCATCAAGTTTCCTCCTATTTTCTTTTGGAATATGATAAAATGCCTTACTTCCAAAAATTATCAAATGACTAACAATAGGTTTACTACCTATGAAAGAATCATATGGATTTTTCTTTTCTAGATACTTGGTTGGTCTACGATTCAACAAATAAATACCTGTACTAACTGCTTCAACCCACAAATTATTAGGGAGATCCTTTTCTTTGAGCATACTCCTAGCACACTCAACTATTGTTCTATTTTTCTTTTCAGCCACACCATTTTTTTTTGGACTATGAGGAACTATATATTGCTTGATAATACCATTATCTTTACAATATTTCACAAAATTATTTGAAATATATTCCCCCTTGATCTGATTTAATAATTTTAATATTGTGAGTTGTTTTTTTTTCATCCATAACTTTAAATTCTTTGAAACATTCAAACACTTTACTCTTATTTCTTAAGAGATAAACCCAAGTATATCTAGTGCAATCATCAATAAATATAAGAAAATAAGAAGCTCCTCCAAATGACTTTGTTTGTATAGGACCACACACATCTATATGTACTAATTCAAGAATGCTTTTGTGCCTTTGATTTGAATTTATTGGAAATTCACTTCTATGTTGTTTACCTAAAGCACAACCATCACAACTAATGCATTCATTCTTTAAAGTTATCATGCACCATATATTTTCTTTGTAAAGAAATAAGATCCTAAAGATTCAGACGATCATACCTCTTGTTCCATAGTTCTTGACTTGATACATATATAGAAGTCATTGCTTGGCGACTTTCTACTTTAACATCAAGTTTATACAAACCTCCTATTTTTATTCCTTCAGTAATCACATTATAATGATCTTTCATATCCTTTACTTGACAACCTATCTTTAAGAATTCAACCTTTAAACCTTGATCAGTAATGGCTGGAACTGAAATTAAATTCTTAATTCTTGGGACATACATTACATTTGTAAACTGTTGCTTTACATTTCCATAAGGAAATTTCACACTTATATCACCATATCCTTTAATGTCATGGATCCTATCATCTCCTAAATAGATCTTAATACCATCATTTTTCTCATAAATTTTTTGAAACCAACTTCTATGACATGACATATGGATTGATACCCTTGAATCTATGAACCAATTATTACAAACATCTACATCAGCTGATAGAGCAACATAAAAAATAAACAACTTCAAATTATGAAGGTTATCACTTTTGTCATCCTCACCATTCACATAGTTACCTTCATATTTGTTGTTTTTGGATTCATTAAACTTCTTTTTCCTACATTCATAAGCATAATGTCTAAAATTTCCATAGTAATTACAATTTTCATCTTTCTTTACATTTTATTTGGATGATTCCCCATCTTGATAGTTTTTTTCATCTTTATACCTTTGGTTGTCAAATTTTCCTCCTCCTTTGTTCTTTGTCCATTGTTTTCCTTTGGATGGATTTTTGTCTTTGGCCATCAAAGTTGAATCTGTACTCTTGAGTCTAATGTCCATATGCTTCTTCCTTTCATCTTCTTCTAGAAGGATACCTACCGAATTCTCAAAAGAAGGTGCATTTTCTCTTGCAACCAAACCAATAATGAATACTTGATAATCATTTATCATTCCATTCAAAGTAACAGTAACTAAATCACTAATTGAAACCGATTCACCAATGTCAGCTAATTTATCCCTTAATTCCTTAATTACGGATAAATAGTCACTAATGCTTTCATTTTCTTCCATTCTGATTGAAAGTAATTTGTTCTTTAAATTTTTTTCTTTTTTTTTGTGTTTGTAATCTCATACAAACCTTTCAAGGTTTTCCATGTACCAATAGATGTGACACCCCTCTGATTTGTTATGTTTTCTTGATAGCTCAGATACTTTGTTAGACTATGTTTTATGTTATGGTTATTCTATCGCTGACAATGGAGCGATGATAGATTATATTGATGTGATGACACATTATATGCATGGTGATTATGTTTAATATGCTTTATGTTTGCATAGATGCTTAGTTGTGATGACATTGCTATATTTTCTTATCGTAGTTTAATTGATATATTATCTCGTCAGTTGATGTGACATTGTATTGGTGAAGAGAACGGTATTGCATCACTCGCTTGCGAGTGCCCTGTGATTTCCACGATTCTCTCTTCACGGTGTGTAAGAATTACTATCTATATACATGTACGACATTTGCTTGTTTGCAGGATTGTAGGTACAAGACATTAGCTTCACCTAGTTTCACAGGTCTGAGTGTCTTCACTACTCAACAGTATTATTGGGAGATAGTAACAGGCTACCTAGTCATACCTTTACCCTAGTACAATGTGTCATCAGTTTGAGTTTTGGTCTTAGTCTTATCATTGTTGTTCTGGGTATTTTATTATTGTGCAAATTTAATTTGATAGATTAAATGTGTATTTGATTTAAATATTTAATTAATTGAATTATTATTGTGAAGGCTTTAGAATAAATAAATGAATTAATTTAAGTTGGTTATGTTGTTGAGTAAATTTTATTATTAAAAAATAAATGGTAATTAAATAAATAAGAATATTTAAATTGGTTGCAATTAGTAAATTGTTTTATTTTATTTAAATGCATGTGGATGGAAAATATCTGGGTTGTTGAGGGAAAAGATATTTTACATTTGAGATAACTGTGAGTTAGAAATTTGTTATCTAATTGTTGAAAATTCATTCTCAGAGGAGATATTTTTTTGGAAGAGGAAAGAAATTTGTTTCATGGGATTTTTTGTGTGGGTTGTTGAAAACTCGTGAGGAAATTATGGATCTCTCTCAAGATTTATTTTTAGAATTTTACTGTAGAATTCTTGGCTGTGTATTGTGTGTTTTCTGGAAAGAGGAAAATTTACTGGAGGAATTTTTGGCTACATTGGCAATTTGAAGTTACAGAGAAGCTCGACAACAATTCTCGAGGCAACAGTTTCTTCTAGAACAGGTTCCTTTACTGTTTTTGTGAATTTTGTATTGAAAAGTTATTTTATTACTGTAATGCAAATTGAAAATGTTTAGGAAAGGATTTTTCAATACTGTAGAAGTTCTTGTTTCTTTCTTTTAAAAGATTTATGTGAAAGTGGAACCTCTGTAGAAAACAACTAAAAATCCTCTGTGTAATTTGTTCATTCGAAATAGATTGATACAAAAGGAATTATAGATCTCTGTAGAAAATCATTGTTCTGTTTGGTTTCCCTATTTCTTTAAATTATCTGGGAAAATGAATTCTCTGAGTTTTCCTGTAGAAAATTTCTTCTGTGTAATTTGTTTGCCCAATTTAAATCAATGTTTGAATTTATTTATATATATAAATATATATATATACATATATATTGAAATATATATGCATACATACATATATATATATTATATATAAATGTATTTAATTTATTTTAAACCACTGTTATTTCAATTGAAGAAATCACCGTACGGCGAATTTCATAATACTGGTGAAATTGTTCATAAAATATATAAATATGCGTTTGTTTTTAAAACACAGTGTATTGCATATTAAATGGGAGGTTGGGGGTTGCTCCCACAGCCGCCCGTATGGGAGGTACGCTATGGGAAACAGGGCCCAGCGTTGCTCACCCACATCACACCCCTCATGTGGGTATGACTGTGACCAACACACCCAGTACAGCCTTCATACGGCTGTAGATGCCGCACGGAATTTGTATTGTGCCGTCCGTTTATTTTTTGATTTGGGCTTTTAATTATTATTGTTAGGAAATAAAATATTTATATATATATATATGTTATAAATATATATGTATTATATAAGATATATATTATTTATAATATATATTTTGTATATTATATATATATATATATTGTGTATATATTTTGTTGGAAATTGTAATGTAATTATTTGTAAATAGAATTTGGGAAAAGTATTATTAATGTAATAATAAAATGATATATATTTGTATGTATATATATAATTATATTTAATTATATATATACATATTAAATATATTTATTTAATGTGTGAGTATTATCATAAATATTGAAAGCACAATTAATTTAATTGAAATAATTGATTTAATTTATTGAGGAAATTAAGTTAATTTTATGAGTACTTGTGGAAACTATAAGATGTACAATTAGCTTTCTTCGTTGTTAAATTGTATGTTGGAACTATATTTAAATGGTGCATTTTAAATATGTGAAATTGATTGTATGGATTTAGGAAATCCGAATGATAGCATTTCTTTAATTGCTTGAAGTTGTATTTATAAAAACATGTGTTTTTGTAATTGTGTACTGGGGGGGAGTATTTGATGTTGTGGAAAATCTAAGTCTTCTAGAGTTGTAATTTGTGAAAAGGGGTTGTTGTAACTTTAGTTCACCCTTTGAGTTTTCTTGGGTAGTGCACGTATTGGGATTCAGTGTTGGACATCCGTAGGGATGTGTTATCTCTTGTGTTATGTTATTATCAGTTTGTGCACTATCTACCCTTGGCATGTAGTTTGAGTTATGTGTTGTCGATAGGGGAGTGGCTTTTAGCGAGGGCTGGGACACAAAGTGGTCCCATGACAACTTGTGTGGGAGTTAGTATAATGAAGTGGGAATTAAATAATCTATTAGATTAACATATATAACAAGATATTTAGCCTCGTTCATTGGCTCAAGGGCTTGTATGAGACTTGAGATGAGTCGAGAAGGCCTGGAATGGCTAGATCGTTATCTTGTCTTCTCGAGAGATAACTGATTCCGCACTGGTGTGCATGTGGGGCCGAAATCGTGAGAGGTTACCAAGATAACCCTAGAGGGGGGCCGGGACCTAGGAAGATCTCCTTTGGACAACCAATGCAACCTTTGTGATGACACTCCTCCTATGACAACAGTCAGTTTATTTGTATTGTGTTTATAATTGATTCAGTGATTCTGGAAGCAATGTGATCATAGTTCTTGGTTATTTGTACTATGAGTATTATGTATATTGCCTGTGTCTAGAGGTAGTAGGATTGCCTTGATTACCTTTTACTATCTCCTAGCACAGGGGCTGGGCCTACGGGTACTAGATGGTTGGGTGGTGTGCATCTTACACTATTGAGTTTCTCTTTCGTTCGTGATGGCGAGATCTTCTTGTTCAAGGAGCTCATGTGGTTCTCTAGAGTTGTTCTTCTCTTTCTTCATTGTAACTGTGGTTCATTATGTATAATTGTAATACCTCATTTGTATCGAGGTGAACCCTTGTGATGTAATTGTAATAATATTTATGATCTATTCATTATTGGATTTAATGGTGCTGTATCTGTGGAAATATGATCAATACATTTCTATGTGTTAGATTTATCTTGCAATAGTTTAATGCTTTGTTGTAAGTTGTATCTTGAGTTTAATATTCATATGCTATGGTTGGTTAAATTTTATAAGTAATGGTGTTCACATGTAGACGTGTTGCGTAGCCTAGAGGATGTATGTGGTTAGAGTAGGATACTTGTCTTGTTTTAACTTTTAAGAAAAAAAAATTAGTTGTGCTTTCGTAGTATTGCATCGTCCTCTAGGTTGCGAGATGGGTTTTTACAATAGAAGTAGTGATATCTCTTATGTGAGGGATGATTGAATCTTTTACAGACGTGCACAAGAGAATCTTTGCTTTGGATCCTCTTTTCTCCCAATCTTGAACAACATCTTGAGGTGTAGTAGGTTTGACCTCAAAACCATTAAGAATGGTCCAAACATTGTATCCCTCCATCAGGATCTGCATCTTGAACTTCCAATTAACAAAATTGGATCCATCTAACTTATTTGATTCTGTTTGTTATAACATGCTCACATTATGCTTCATGGGTGCCAAAAAGTTGGGTGGCCACTTTTCTGTCCCCCTTCTTGCACACACCCATAATGAAACTATTACTATCTTTGTTTTAAGAATATATAACATTCTTCAAAATAATTTAAATAAGTATTTATTCATATATGCACATACAAGAATTTCATATGCTTATGGAATAGTGTTTATGTGCATTTATAAATAAATACCATTTTTGATATACAGTGTTTAAATTTGAAAAACCCTTCAAGAAGAATAACATACTATTATGCTTGAGTTCCAAATTAAATTTCTCACATAACAATTTATTCATAAATTTTTTTTCTAGATTTATCACCATGTCTCTCAACCCCTTTCAAGGTTGAGAGCTTCAATCTTTTCAAATAACAATTTACTTCTACAAGCATAGAGTTTAATAAA
Organism: Sequoia sempervirens; assembly: GCA_007258455.2. Taxonomy (NCBI): domain Eukaryota; kingdom Viridiplantae; phylum Streptophyta; class Pinopsida; order Cupressales; family Cupressaceae; genus Sequoia; species Sequoia sempervirens. The sequence goes on along the minus strand of VDFB02358134.1, from coordinate 183,190,296 downwards.
TTACAACTTATACATATGAACCTATCTTACACAAACTACTTAGGATCAAGTCTTAAATGACCATACTTTTGTCATACATGGTGCGTGCTATATATTTTCACAATTCAAATCCTCTGTTCGCACATAGATGATCAATAATAACAATAATCTCATTTTAATGCCTCTACATACACAAAGAATAATATAACAATACACATTATATTACCTCTACATACATAGAGAAGATAATAACATCGTATGCATTATAATGCCTCTATTCACACAGAGAGGATAATAAAAATAATCTCATTTTAATGTTTCTATCTACATAAAGAAGAATATAATAATATTTACATTATATTACCTTTGTATACACAAAGAAGATAATAACACCATATACATTATAATGCTATATTCACACAAAGAGGATAATAAGAATGGTTACATTATAATGCCTATGCTCTCATAGAGAAGATGATAAGAATACGAATATCATAATGCCTCTATTCACATAGAGAAGACAATAGGAATATTTACATTATAATTCCTTTGTTCGTACAAAAAAGATAAAATCAATATTCACATTATAATGACAATGTAATTTATGAAATGATGTCAAATCTTTTATGTTGATGCTTCTATTTATATCAAATTCATAAATTTGTGCCTATATCATAGTACCTGGTTATCTCAGAGTTTAACATAACTATTCTCTAAGGTTTAATACCTTTGTTACTTAGAGAAGATAACATATATAATTCCATACCTCTATTATATAAAGAGGGTAATTCACTTAGACTCAGATCATTTTATTGCCTTAATTTAAACACAGAGTTTAAGAACATTTTAATCAAACATTCATTCCTTCATAGCCGAGAGTTTAAGAATATATTATTTTCCCTTTCTCATGATTGACTCAAGGTTTTAATTCATAGAAGAAGAACACATAGTTTTCATAGGATTTCTAGATAGAATATTTAACAACCATTGAATAGCCATTCAACCTTAATAACCATAACATAAAACTAAAGATCATTTTCATACAGTTAGTTGAGTCTAACCATTCCATCCACTTTTCTCCCTTCTTTTTTGCATGTCTCTCCACTTAATTCTCTTTCTCCTTCCTTTCCTTACACTCTCTATTCGTAGTTAAGTCCCCCCACCATCTTTATTTAAATCCCTTCATCCCTACTTTCTTCAGAGTAAGTTCCCTCATGAAGGCTCGATATTGGCTCTTAAATGTAGATGCTTGTGCCACTTCCCATTTGAAAATCCACTCACATAGATTTCTATGCATGCTATATATATATATATATTTCTTCATGTATGTATGTATGTATGTATTTGTGTGTGTATGTGTATATGTGTGTATATATATATACATATATATCTTTATGATATATATGTATATATGTATATCATATGATATATATATATATATATATATACATATATATCATATACATATATATGTATATACATACATATATACATATACATAAATATATGCATATACATAAATATATGCATATATACATATACATACATACATGCATGCATGCATACATACATACATACATACATACATACATACATACATACATACATACATACATACATACATACATATGTGTATGCATGTATTTATACAAACTTGCATATATGTATGTATTTTTATTATCTATCTATATATAGTGACATATATATGTATGTATATGTATACATTTAAATGCAATCATGAAACAAAAAAAAATTAAATTTCTTTGCTCACAAATATTAATTATTTGTCCTCACCACAAAATTATTATAATTCGAGTTAACACATAAATTTAAATGCCAATGATAATTATCTAAAGGTGGAAAATTATGTTATAGAGAAAGTTACCTAGAACAATTAGATTTTCCTATGCAATCACTTTATTATGCATATCTAAGAATACAAATTCATGATTTAAACAACTAATTTCACAAAGATTTCTGACATAAAAAATATTACAAACTTAAGAAACAACTTGCACTACATAAGTGTGTGAACATTCTCAATTCCCTAATGGCCAAGGCTTTCACTCCTGGTGTTGGCCTCACGATTGTCGTTGCACCAAAAGGTCAACCTATTAATGCTTGATACAACCGCCAAAGTTAACAGATCCACGGGAGGCGGTTAGTCCATGTCACGAATCTTGAGGGGAGCGATGACCAGTTGACAAAAATCTCCCCCTCAGCTTCATTGCATCAACAGGTCAACCTATTAATGCCTAATACAACTGCCAAAGTTAACGGATCCACGGGAGGCGGTTAGTCCATGTCACGAATCTCGAGGGGAGCATTGACTAGTTGCCAACAATCTCCCCCTTAGCGCAAGCTGAGGGGATTCGAACTTGACACCTTTGGCTCCGATACCAATTGTTGGCCCCATGGTTGTTGTTGCACCAAAAGGTCAACCTGTTAATTCCTGATACAATAGCCAAAGTTAACGGATCCACGAGAGGCAGTTAGTCCATGTCACGAATCCCGAGGGGAGCATTGACTAGCTGCCAACACCTGGATCTACCATCCTCTCTCTGGTGATACTCTCCCTCTCTAATCTGGATAGGAAGAAGGTCATCTCCTACATCCACCTCATTAAAAAAATTGCATTAGTTCATTAACATAAGAATATATATATATATATATATATATATATATATATATATATATATATATATATATATATATATATATTATTTCACTTTTCATAAAGAAATATCTTTTATTTTCAACATAAAGTATTGTAATTTTTAAATAAATCAACCCCTATCATATTACCAATTGATATTGAGTTGTTAAACAAAATATTTTTAATGATCATAATTTGTCTAAAAATCATAACCAAAATGCAAATTATCATATATCATAGTCTAAAAGGGTGATGAAAACCGGGATGTAACATTTTTTTTGTTACTATTCGTTTGTATTTCCTTGCATAATTTTCTCACTTTAATATCTTGTCATTTTTATTTTGTGATAACTTGTATTTCATTAGGGCCTCTTAGGGTGGGGTCCCATGGAGGGGGGTTTCCTGAAAAGTTTTAGTGGGTGCTGCTGAGAATTTTTAGGAATTTTTTAAAGGTGGCGATCTCATGAACTTAGTAAAGCAGTTCAGCTTAAAATATTAATCTCCAAATTTTATGGAAGTTGGTGGTCTCATCAACTTATTTACTGTGCAGTTCAACTTAAAATTTAAGTTTCAGAATCTAAGGAAGTTTAAAAGTTGAGATGATTTACAAATGGAAAATAAAATTCCTAAACTGTAGGGGCAATCTCCAGCCCCACCCCATTTTCACCCCTCAAATATGCAGTCCTAAAAGGTAGGAGCTGCTATTCTTCAGGAAAAGATTCTAAATAATCCTGCAACAATTTTTTTTTGACTTCATGAGACCTCCTGCTCCTTAAAAATAGATCTTGAAGCCCCCCCATGGGACCCCACCCTTATTCATCAATTGCAAAGGGTTATATTTTGTTCATTATAAATTATTTGTCATTAGTCTTTTTTCCATCATACTATTTTATTTTGGAGGTTATTTATTTTTATTGTTTAGAGGTGTCTCTTTATGGTTCTTGGTTATTTTTCTTTCACTCCCTCTCTCTTTCTAAAAAAATATTTTGTAATCTAATTCAAATATTATTCCTCTTTGATGAAGAGTACTCCCCTTACAATCTGAAACCAACAACAAAAACAAATGCAAGAAGGAAGCAAAGATTTTCTATTATCACTGAAATAAAAATGCAATTACAACATTACAACTACCATCACATGGATTTTTGATTACATAAATATGCAAATAGGAGCCAAAATCTACTCTGCTCCGCCTCTCCCTTATTGTAATCCCCTTTGCATCCTTTATCTAGAATGCATAACCACCCTGGAATCTTCTAGAAAGTGTAATCCCACAAGAAGAAATTTTGAATTTTAATTCATTTTGGTAGTGCAACTTCGTGGGGTCATAACTTTCAATTCGACTGTTGGTTTTTCAATTATAATACCTTTTTGCAAAGATCTCGAGAAGGTACTTGGCCTTCAAAGTAGTACCTAGAGGTAGGCTACTTTGGTTTTCAACCAATTTTCAAGCCCATGAGAAGCCTCTAAGGGCCTCAAATTTGACTTAAATATTTTAACAAGATTTTTGGAAATTGAACTTTTAATATCTCACAAATGAAAAATGATATTGAAGTGATTTCTCCATCATTAGCTCCAATATTCCATTCTAGAGGTTTGTGTAAGATTTTCTATCCAAACGTGCATAAATGCAAACTTACTAACAATAGTAACCCTGCCAAATTTAGTCCTTATTGAAAAGAAACAACATATTTTTTGGGTGATGCAAGATTGCTCTTACACCTTGGATGCTCTTGCATCAGTTTTCTTAATGATGGATTATAGAGTGTGACCAAAAAAATTAAAGCAAAAAAATGCTCACATTTTTTTCGAAAAGTGTTTAAGTACAACTACTACCAATTTATTTACTTTGGACTAGCTCAAAATGACGATCTTATGCCTAGACATGATTTTTGGCACAATTACATCCCCTACTTTCAAATTTTATATTATTGCATTGTAGGGTCAATAATCCAATGATCTAGCCATTACTCATTAGTATGGGCACCAAAAAATTAAAAAATATACATATATGGTTATATATATTTAAAGGAATTATCCAAGGTATTTGCACATCACCACATTAGATCATATTGAGAGCACATTCTAGGATAACACATTCACACATCTATCTTTGATATTTTGTAGATACATCAACAGTGTATGTGTCATACACCAACATCCCTTAATATTTCAATAAACAATCAACATCTATTGTTGAGGTACTCTCCAAGTGCACTCTTTTTTACAATTAGTTATGTACTCACTTTAACAAATTAACAAATTTAGTAACCAATCTAGTGACATATATTGCCACCCTATAATAACATACATTTCCACTCTAAATATCTTTCTATATTTTCATTGTTGACTCAGTCTCATGGTTGATCAAGGCACAAGGAAGTTTTGAACATAAATCCTTAGATAGTAAGCCCCATGGCGCTCTTTAGCAAGCCAATTCAATTTTTCCTTGCATTAGATGTTAACAATTAAAAATTTTTGCAAATATTTAAGATCAAACTTTGCTCTAGAAAACATCACATACATTAGATAGGATCATGCCTCTTGGATGACAAGATCGATGCAATGATTATATCTTATATACATAGTTTCTCATATTCCAACCATCTTAACATTTTGATCAATAACCTAGCTCTATTTTTCTATTTACATCCCTTTGTCATAGCATGAAATTATAGAAGGTTCATATTCAAAGTATGTAAACCCTAATCCATATCATTTTAGTTGAACACATTGATTTAAAAAATAATTAAATATATTTTAATCAATTAAACATACTCGAACCTTATATCTAAATTGTCACTTTTATATAATTAATTTTACACATACGGTACATTTTAAATATTTTGAGGGGTCATTGTCTTTCCCTTCAGTTATATAAATGTGTAAATACTAACATACCTATCTTTAATTTTATTTTTTTTATGTAAATGAAAATGAAAGATATAAATCTAGAGCTATTTTATTTACTTAGAATTATTTTATTTAGTGAAGAGTTATTTTTATTTATTTACTTAAGATTTTTTATTTATTTTTTAAATAAAAGTTGACACATTAAAAAAGAGTACATAAGAAATGACTGTCATAGCTAGATAAGAGCTAGAGTACATAGTAAATGGCTGCCTTCATAAAAGAGATCAGGGCTATGTACAAATATAATGGCCTAAAAGTTTACACATAAGAGGGTAAATGTAGTAGGTATAATTTTTCCACAGTCCATGAAGAGTAGTGTGAATGTTTATGGTTTTAACTGTGTATGTCTTTTTGAATTGACATTTCAAATCTATCATGAGGAAGAGGACAATGAGGAATAAGATTGCAGAATTGACCTTGAAAAGAGTTGAGGTGTAAGAGGAGGTTTGGAGGGAGGGAGAAGGTGTGGGAGATTGGAAAACAACACAAGAGCTAGAGAAGGTTGGGCTGAAAAGATAGCAAAAAATAAGGAAAGTCCATTTAATAAAGAGTAAACATAAACAAAACATGGAGATAGGATGAGGATGTCAAGTGGACCATAGTTAGTGGCTGATAATGTTGCTTGAGAATTATTTTATAAAATCTAAAAAGATATGTCATCTTCATTTTAGTTTTTATTTACATGATCACGACATGACAATCAATGCCTTCCTCTCAATGTAGAAGGCCTTTGGCATAAAAAATTAATTAATAAGACAGAGGGTTCAAATCAAGTCAGCAGTTTTCTGATCAACCAGCAGCAATGAAAATTTGCTTCATTTCACACATAAGAAAAAAAACTAACACCTGTCCAGAATGCTTTGTCTTGGGATAAGAATGTCCTCAGGTGATGAATCCCAGTACTCAGTAACTGTCAACTGATAAATCCCAGTACCCACTAACTGTCAAATGGACTGAAGGTGTGACAAGAAGACTTAAAGTAACAAAGACAAAAACTTACAGTAACCTCATATGCTTTTTCCTTATTGCTTCATTTGAGAAAATTGCCCATATTAGTGCTTTTACTTGCTTTTCTAGGGTTTTAGGAATGATATGATTAAAACACAACATGATCAATGAACCCAATAAGCTTTGTCCTTTGTAATTGCAGGTACATAGCAGAGAATACTGTATATTATCTAATGAATGTCATTCTATCCAACCATCAAAACCGAAATTATAACTTGACCCATTCAGTATTGAAAAGCCATAGTATAAAGAGTCTGAGACAAAAATTCACCTGTGTTCTTTGTACTGCCTGCCAACAAACAGATTATTTCATATCTAAACATTGTGTACCCAACATAATATCAAATCATGCAAGAACTTATCACGTTCAAGTTCATCTTCATGCAAGATATAATATAAAAGATTTTAATGGGAGATTATCTATTCATTGCTATTGTACACCTTTTTATTTGCTTTCTACCTAGTTTGCTTGGCCAAACTGGTAGAGATAACTCCTCTCCTGTCATTTTCAAAAGGCAGGACAAATCTTGCATTTTATCATCGTTAAGTCCATTTTAGTTGGTCGGTTGGGGTGTCCTTTGGCGGCTTCAGTGTATTCAACGAATCACGGGCTAAAAATTGGTTTGCTTGGATTGCAAGCAGCTGCAAAAGTTTCAGCACAAGTCAAATCATGCCTGGTGTTTAAGTAATTTTTAGGTATGCTTGAAGTGTCCTTCGTGAGCTTTTTTTTGGTGCTTAGGGAGTACAAATAACATTTTTATATGGAAAAGTAGTGTGTAAAAGGATCTATGATGTCGCAACAGATAGATACAAGTGTTATAAAGTATTGGTATGTTGTAAAGAATGTGTTATTTTAATATAAAGTTTTGGTATGTTGTAAATAATGTGTTATTTTAATATAAAGTATTGGTATGTTGTAAACAATGTGTTGGTTGATTGATACAAATTAAGTATTATTTTAATGTAAATTATTGGTATGTTGTAAATAAAGTGTTGGTTGATTGATACAATCATATTATTTTAAATTATTTTAGGTATGAAAAAGTAGGATTGTAATACAAGTGTTATTTCAATGTAAATTATTGTATGTTGTAAATGAAGCGTGATTGATTTTATTAGAATTTGATACAAATCAAATCATACTTGATGTATTGGTGATTAGCATTTACAATTTATAATAATAATCATAGGTTGTTTATTTTTGGACTTTCTGTTTTGGATATGCATATGAACATATGAATAAGTATAATATATTAAAGAAGATTTATGATGTTAAATATGAGTGTTATATTATCGTAAATTTAATATTGTAATAATTGTTTATATAGAAATTCAATACAAGTCAAATCATATGTAATCTAGTCTAAAGTCAAAGTGAAGTTTTATTTATCTAATTTTGATCATGAAACTTTTGAAATTTTACTTGATTTGGTTCCTCTAAATATTGTTTATAAAATTAGAGTTCAATCTTTTAAATCATGGTTGAAAGATTGGAAGTGGTATCTTGGTACAAACATTTGACAACCATAATCCTCATGAAGGCTATTCTTGGCTTTCAACTCATTTGTGTATGATGCTTATCTTAAACTAGAGATGATTTTTTCCAATCTTTATTAACAATTTAATAGGGTAGATTCTGCACTATTTGGTAAACAATTCTTGAGCCAAAGTTGGCTCATCTTGCTTGGTGTATTATTTTTTGAGATCTTCTTATTGATTTCAGGTTAACCCATTTGGAGGTTTAGAATCCCTAATGTTCATTTTAGGGTCATTATGAATATTTCAAGAGTCTCTTCTAATTTTATCTTAGAGTTCAAATTTTCTAGGCTTGCATCCATAAGTTTCAAACATTTCTAGTTTAGAAGTTTTTCTTGCCACATGGTGTTGTTAGGGGATTGACCTAGAATACCTTCTAGATATTCTTAGATTTGACATGTTTTAAGGGTGAAATCTTTTTAGTATTTGGAAAGACAACAATATTTCTCTTTTCTTTAGATGTTTTTCTTATCCTAATTTCTCAAGTTTTATACTAAAGCCACAATTTTCTCTAATGTGTTTATGTAGATTTAGGTGCAAGTGAACAAGGTTGCACTTGAAAGTTCTCATCTCTAGACATTGTTAGATCATTGTGTAATACCCTATATACTATTGCTAGAGTCCCTTAAACTCTTGCCTCTACTTGAGCTTGTTCACCATGGCATGGGTGCAACTATTCTACTCATGACAATTGGGATGCTCGTTCTCAAGGCTCTTCAACTTTTGTGAGAAGGGATCATGCTCAACAAGGATGATCAGAATCCACTACCTATTGTCCTACATCTCCCTCTACATTTGGATGTAAGACCATTGGGTGGCCAAAATTTGACAAACTCCCTCAGTTAGACCTTAGACCTTGCTATTTTGCTTGTTTGTGATATTCTTGAAGATTAAAAAGATGATAATGATAATAATAGTTTGAAAACTTGAAAACTCTTGTGGACACTTCAGACCCCACTAATGTATTAGGTAAACTGGATGACTGATACCCACCTCCTCTTTCCAACGCTCTTTCTTTTGCAATACCTTGTTTAAACTTTTGAAATTGACTATTTCCACCCACATTTTTTGTGTGGATATATATAACATTATTAAAATGAAGAATAAACCAGCACCTGCATATAAGTAAGCTTGTGCAAATGAAAATGCACTATTTACTCTTCAATTATTAAAACGTGGGATATTTCAATAGAGTGTAAAAGGATACAAGCGTGACAACGTACACAGGTACTTTTAAACTCTTCTTCTGGTGTATACAACGAATGGTTGAAGAGGCGTGCAGACCGTAGTCACTGTAATTTTGTCAGCCATCAGATTTCCGTGGAAACTTTTCTCCAAAGTAGCGTTGAAATCTATTCACAGGAAAGATTGACATGTGATATTCTGCTTTTAACAAGATTGAAAACGTGATTGACCAGCTTTGGGTCCTGCCTGCCTTTGTTTTTTTCTCTTAATCACCAAACCGACAAAGGCTTATTATGTATCTTCATCGCCATTTTTTTCTTAATCTGCCAAACCGACAATGCACTTGTATAAGCTCTATCTTCTAATCATTATTGTTTATTGACCCATCTTTTCAAGTTTCTTCTGAATACGAGACAAATAATTTTTTTGTAATCAAACTAAGAACAGTTAATTATTTTTTGTTGGAGGATTTTATATTATTTATATGATTATTTTTGTCATTCAATAAGATTGATATCATTTTGATTTAGCGTTAATGATTGCGAGGTATTCATTTTGTCAAAATTGTTGAAGATATGATGTCTAAATCATCCTTATGTATTGTACATTCAAAAGATCTAAATCTTGGTGGATGACATAATAAGAAAACCTACCATCGTCCTCTTAGCCAATTTGTATATGTAAATAAAATGTAAAGTTACTAATGCCATGTTTGACAACGATGTTTGTTCAGAACTTGGATTTTCACTTTGAAATTTTTTGGTCCTCCGGAATCACAAATCTTTAGTTAAAGAAATATTCAACACGTTTTCTTTACATTGGGTTCCATCTTATATAACCCATAGCTTTTAAGCATTAATATTTATTAACCCATTTTTTGGAGTTGCTTTCAAGTATGAGATAAATAAAATTTTGGTGATAAAAATAAAAATTGGCAATCTTTTGTTTGAGGATTTTATACCATTTAGAAGATCATTTTTGTCATTTGATAGGATTGATACTTTTTCACTTGATAGTTAAGAATTGAGTAGACTCTATTTTGTTAGAGTTATTCATGACATAATTTTGGTACCATCTTTTATATCACTTACAAGATTGCTTTTGCTATCTGATAGGATTGATACTTTTTCACTTGACAGTTGACAATTGAGTGGTATCTATTTTGTTAGAGTCATTCATCGTGTGATCTTGGCCTCATCTCTTATATCACTTACAAGATTGCTTTTGCTATCCGATAAGTTTGATATTTCTGAGAGGTATTCTTGGCCAGTTACCCAGGGTATAGTCCCAACCTCGTCTCTTATGAATGATGTAATAAAAAATATACCATCATTCTCACCATTTATACTCAATGAATTTTCAGATATAAATAAAAAGTAAAATGAATACTGATTATTGAAACATATAACCATCTTTTTTAGTATTACTTATACCATATTTCATAACAATACTTGTTCAAAGCTTGAATTTTCACTTTAATTTTTTTTTATCCTCTAATAATTAAAGACTCTTTAGCTAAAGAAATATTCAACCAAGTTTCTTACACTGGGTCCCATTATCATCTAGTATTGTTTAGATTTCGATGGTTGAATGGAATGGCATTCACAAGATAATATCACTGTAATGTATTATAACAGAATCCTATGTACCAAACATTATAATCAAGTAAGTAAAAATGCCTGTTCGAGTTAGGACAAACCTCATTCAATTAATTGATTATGACCATAGATTAGAAAAAAAAAACACCACTGTGAAGAATTTTCTCAGATGATATGATTGAGAGAAGATCATGGGTAACGCCAATTTTTGTCTGTATTAGTTTGTCTTCTTCTCAGTCTTGCAGTCCATTTGACAGTTACTGAGCAATGGAATTCATTGGAGGACATTCTTAGACACAAAAATCTTTTTCACCATCTATTCTTTTTCCTCTATTTTCTGTAGGGAGCCAATTTATGCATTTTATTTTCATTAAAATGAAATTTACAGCTCACCAACTAGTTAAGATTATCTCACACAACTATTGAAAACCTCATTGCTTTTGGAAATTATTCACAATAAAAGCAGAGGCTTATATACTCTTAAGACATGAATAATTGGAACGTTCTCCTTCACGGCCAATTGAAAAGAAATGATCATTCTTTCCCAAGAAAGAGATTAATGTTTCGATCCATGCCTTTTTTTGGATAAAACTTTCTTTGGCTTAAATTTTGAATTCTATTATAAATGTAAATGTAATATTAAAAATATATGGGTATGCTTGAAATAGAGAAATAAAAAGTGATAAAGGATTATAATTTTTATTTATTTTGTTGTTTGATGTCACTTTTAAATTTTTGGATGGTTAAGATGCAATAAAGAATTGGAAATTAGAAATTAGTATTAGGTTAGTGATTTGATGATTGAGACTAGGTTGCGCTCACATATTTGTCCTGATACTTTGTTCTTATACAATCTTGTTTATAACTAACTTTATATTTTAGGATTTAGATAACTCGTTCACATGTGATAGCTAAAATCTACCATAAAGTTATGGAGTATAAAAACAAAGCAAATTATTTGATATTTTGCTCTTACACGATAGTGTCTATAACTAGCTTTATATTTTAGGATTTAGATAACTCATCCACATGTGATAGAGCTAAAATCTAGCATAAAGTTATGGAGTATAAAAAAAGCAAAATTATTTAACCCACACTTTTACACTTATAATGAAGACGAAGTAAATATCTCACTCTTCCCAAACTCTTTGATATTTTGGATATTCTCAAGATGTGAGACAAGAAGATTTTTTATGGAATCTTAGTTTCCTTTGAATGCTATTTCTTAATTTGGAAGTATGTGTATGGACTTCGTTATATGTTAGATATGATTTAATCCTTGCGAGTTAGGGTTTTGTAGATATTTTTCATGATCATGAATGGTTGGGATTAGATCATAGATTGGATAGCTCGGATGAATTTCCATGTGAGGATGGGATGAGATGAATTCAAATGTAAGGCTGAGATTAATCCTAGAGATGAAGGGTTTGGATTGCTTTCATCTACATGGGGAGTAGGGATGCAAGCAATTAGAGGCTTGGGATGAGTGCAAATGGATGAGGGAGATTAAACTTGAATAGAGGGTCAATATGTAAAAGTGTTGATTTTTGGCTTCTTGTAGTGAGGTGAAAATGGTTATCTATTTATTTTTAAAATGATACAAGAGGAGTAATATGCATGTTATCTAATTAATTAGTGATAGAATAAGGTTAGTCTAAATTAACAAATAAATATATGATTTATTTAATTAATTATTAAAGGAAATATGACTTAATTAATTAAATAATTTATTTAAATAATTAGTGAAGAAATGTTGTAGGATTAATGATGATAGTTGAAAATTTAGAGATGCTACATTAAAATGTAGAAGTGTCAATGGGCCCTTGGTCTACTAGTGAAGTTGAAAGGTTCTGAATGAGCCCACTAGGGATCAAGTCTTGCTAAGTGCAAGGCCCCGACGCCTAAAAAGGGATGAGGCTGGGATCATGCCTTGGGCAGATTTTGGCTAAATGGATACCCCTCAGACCTTGGATCTAAGCTAAAGGGGACCCCCTTGGGGTATCTCCAACAAAAATAAATAAATAAAATAAAATAAAAAAGTGTAGAAGTGGATTTGAAGCACCATGTCTACATTTTTCTCCTCTTTGAGATATCATCATGACAAGAAGAAGAAACATTGTCTCAAAGAAAATAATTATAGATGCTTGATGGGATCAAATTGGTGGTAAGATTCCCTAGTCATTCAAGGGAAATGATGTTTATAAATTGGGTTAAGGATGCAATCTCGAGAGGGAACAAAATTTTATGGGAATTAGGTGTTTTCTCAAAATGAGAACTATGTCCTAAGAGTTGTTCTCTCATTGTGTAGGGAGGATGGGAATATTTTATTTTCTCTCATGTTGTACAAAGGTTTTGTAGGTTTGATAGTTAAAATATATGTTGATGGAGTCAGTTTGGTGTTTCTTGGGTGAGCAAGGAGAATTGGCGGAGGTGCTTCATCAAAGTATTAAAAAGAGTAGATTGTGTTCAATCCTTGCAATATTTTATCATTTGTTTGGATTGATGTAATAAGGGGGGAATGTTTTTATTATGATAAAATGAGGGAGGCTCATACCCATTACAAAACAACCATAGAGGCCAAGTAGAAGGAGCTCACAAATAGTGAGAAAACATAAAAACTAAAGACTTGAACATAAGAGAAGAAAAACAAAAATAATGAAAAAGTCACAAGACTAGCCAATGACTAGCACACACACAAAACCATTACTGATCTCCAAGGAGGTGGAGCCCCTTAATAACCTACCATTCCTTGGAAAGGAAGTGGAGCTTTTCTTCAAAGGAAAAATCCTTTTGGTTCTTTATTCCCGTGTCGTCCTCCACATTCTTTCCCTTCTTCCTAGAATTGGTCTGAGGAGCCTCCAATGGATCCTCCTGTTACACTTGGCCTAACAAATCTTCATCTCCTATTGGAAGACCTGAATGGTCACCATAGTGTTTTTAACCATTTCTTTGCTATTCTCAATGATCTCCTACAAACTGAGGAGAATTTTTCTTGGTTGCTTTGAAGATTGGAAACCTCTTTCCTTAGTCTCATGCTCTCCTTAGTGGACCCAATTGCAGTTTGATCTCCACAATATCTTTTTCAAGGTTGGCCCAATTTTCAAAGGTATTGGTCATGCCTCTCTATAAATCCTAGTGGTTTGAATCTTCCATTTGTTGGAATTAGTATTGCATCATTATTTTAAAGTTTATATTAGATTAAATCATAATAAATAAATTAACATGTAAATATCAATTTATATATAAATGATTAGCTAATAGTTAGTTTTGGGAGTTAATTTCTTCTAAGTATTTTTGGGTAGTTGGTAGGAAAACAAAGGCTTTATAAAGCCACATTTATTGCAATATAAAATTATTTAATTATCAATAATATATCATTTTATTTTTTGCATGATTGTGTATTATGAAGATGTAATTTTCTCTACAATTTCTATAAGAATAAAATCATCTACATACAAGATTAGTATCAAGAGTTTGTATCCATGTCATTGAATATACAATATGTGATTAAAGTGGAAATATGTAAAATAAGTTGTAAGAAACTATGAATCTTCCCATACCAATCCCTAGGGGCTTGTTTGATGCCACACAAGGAATTCCATAGCTTACACATAAGTAGAGAATCCAGTGTAAATGTTGGAGGATAATCCATGTTGATATCCTCATGAATATTACCATAGAAGAAAGCACTCTTTACATCCATCTAGTACATTTCCCATCTCTGAGATGTAGCAATAGAAATCTCAAGGAAAAATGAATCCATCTTGGCTACAAAGGAAAATTTCTTAGAGTAGTCAATACCCTCAACTTGTGAAAAGCCCTTAGATACAAGATGCACCTTATATCTTTCAATGGAACCATCAACTACATACTTATTGTATCACACCCACTTACACTAAACTATCATTCTTCCCCGAGGAAGATGAACTAAATCCCGTGTAGTATTCTTGATCAAGGAAGAATACTCCTTTAATCATAGTCCCATTCTAGAATATTATAATCCTTTAAAAAATCTATGGGTCTATAGATATAGCATGACTCAAAATACTAGTGTTGAAAGTTTTTAAATGTGGCGAGAAGTCATAGGATCACCCATTAGGGATCTAGCCTCCTAGATAGTATTACTGGCCCACTTAGACAAAACATGAGTGTTGAGAGGTGGAATTGGTATCCAAGTGTTAGATCAAGACCATCATTTTAAGTATCCTTAAGTGTAAAGGTATCTTCATGAGATAAAGAAGGTAGAGTGGGAAGCGAAGAAGAATAAATTGATGGAGGGTCCTTCTATGTTAAATAGTCATCAAACTAGACATCTCTATGAAAGTAAACATCTCTAGCTTGATAAGATCAAATAATCGATAAGCCTTCAAATCCTCATGCAATAACCAACAAAGATGTATGGTTGAATTTTTTTCTCCATTTCCTTATGTTTCAACCATCTAATATGAATTCCCTAGCCTCACTATATAACATACCAAGAAGAAGGAAACATCAAGATTGATATTGGACTAAGCCTCCTCTAGAGTAATATTCTAAACTTCACTTTTTAGGAGTACAATTCAAAATATAGTTGGCACAATTGATTCCTTCAAAAATAAATTGGGGCCATAAATTGATATTGCAACATACAATTGACCATCTCCCTTAATTTTATGTGAACTTTCTTTCAACATCATCATTATATTGAGGAGTATAGGGAACCAAATATTGATGATGAATATCATTCTCAAAGCAATAATCTTGAAAGGCTTGGTTCAAAAATTCCCCTATTATCTATACATATCCATTGAAAAGAAGAACCTAATTGCTTCTTCATTAAAACCTTAAATTTTCTAAAAGTGGTGAATATATCATTCTTGTACTTGAGAAAGACACCAATGTGCAATGTTATTAATCATCAATGAAGGTGAGCACATACTTGGATCTTGAAAAAAATGAGTTAGAAATAACATGAGTTTTTTATGAACCAACTTAAGTAAGGTCATAGCACAATAGGCCTTACCCTTAGGATGGATGGATAGGATGAATTTTCATGGGAAATGTGTGATGAACCACAAGATGACTCAAAACCATGAAACCTATACAACCTAGACTTATGAGAAGTTTTACTTGAAGTAACAATCATCTGTAGATGTTGTAGCTCTCAAATAAATACATCAAGTGGTTAAAAA
Organism: Sequoia sempervirens; assembly: GCA_007258455.2. Lineage (NCBI taxonomy): Eukaryota > Viridiplantae > Streptophyta > Pinopsida > Cupressales > Cupressaceae > Sequoia > Sequoia sempervirens. The sequence goes on along the minus strand of VDFB02358134.1, from coordinate 183,174,250 downwards.
AAAAAAATCTTCCCATCCCAAATATAAAAAATATGTTATATGGAGAGAAGATTAGCAAAAGTATTAAGAAAAAAACATCATTAATGCAACCATTTTCAACTATATTGTATTTGACCCTAAAACTAGAATTTATGAAATTTCCCCACTAAAATTTGAGTAGTACTATAAAAAAGGGTCACAAGAAGATCGTGTGATGTGAGGCTCTTGATTCAATGATCCAATTTTCTATATATGTGTCCAAACCTTTAGCTATAAGTGCATGTCCATTTCTATGTTTGAGAATATACATATTTTGTTTCTTCATGGTCTCTTCCAAAGCTAGAATCCTTTGATGAAAAAAAATTATGTCATGATTCTATAATCCATAGAAATTACATGGTCCTCTAATTTTATTCATTTTTTTGGAATAATTTTCACTTGACTTAGAAGATGATGTGTCTTGTGTTTTAATTTTTTTCTCCTTCATAGATGAAGTCTCATTACATGTAGTTGATTTTTCCTTATATTTTTTATAATACTTATTTCCTTTTACCTTAGATTATTAGACCATTAGTGCTTGAAATTTTGAAGAGGTGATAGATTCCATTGGAGAGTAGCTTAAAGTTATCTTATGAGTAAGCTTCCTAAAGAAAATGCTTCATGTTGAGTCAGTCCAAGACTTTGAGTTTGGTAGGAAACTTTATCAATTATGTGTAGGGATTCAGTGATGAATAGTTCAACATTTTTGTAAGGTCTACATTTCATTTTTGTTATCTATGAAATGTTGAAAGTTTTTCCCTAGTTGGGAATTATTTTGTAGTAGGGTTTTGGAGTCTTTTTTGGGTGGTGGGAGCTTGGATAATGGATTGAATGATTTTTCATAGCTAAGTTCAAGGTTTTGGTACCCTCATTCTACGTGGTTGTTTCTAGGTAATTGGTTGGGAGGGTTGAAGCTTTTTTTGGGTAATTATGATGCAACCCAAATGAATGTAATTATGCTTCTCTCTTAATAATAATAGTTCAGGCCTTTGGCCTGTTATCAAATAAAATTTCTTTAGTTAGAAATTAGATAACACCATGTAGTTTATGCTCGACTTTTTACTAATTTTTTAACAAATATATGATTTTCTACTATTTTTCAAAGTGGACACATCTTGAAAAATAAAAAATTGAGCCCGCTCCCGCTAAATTTTATAAGAAACTAACTGAAAATCATTCTTTTTGACCATTTATAGAATAGAGTATACTTTATAAAAATGTAATTTATTTGAAATTTAAATGAATACATAAACAATAAAGCCAAAAATACCATGTGTAGGTTTTTGAAAAATATGGAGACACTACAAAAAGAAAATAAAGATCAAAACCTTAACATTTTCAAAAGTAAAGCCTAGTTCCTTTGAAGAAAGCTTAACCGCTTCAGGTAGATCTTGATGGTGTACAAGAAGGAGGCTCCTTTTTTGAAGGATTTGATTATGCATTCTATAAGACTAGGATGTAAGGTTTCCTTGTCTCCCTAGGGTTTGGAGTTTGGAAGTTAGTTGAAGATGGATATGCAATGCCTACAAATGGACCATCAACTAATGATGAGATCAAGGCTTATGAGAAAATTGGCAAAGAACTTGGTATGCTCTCTTGAGTGGTCTTTATAATTAAAAACTTGTGAAAGTTATGAGTTGTAAATCTGTTAAAGAAATCTTGAAGAAATGGGAAAGTGTCTATGAAGGAGATGATAAGGTCAAGGAAGCAAAGATGCAAAATCTGAAGACTAAGTTTGAAACCCTAAGGATGATAGAAGATGAAGATATTACAAGCTACATGCATAGAGTGGAGGAAGTTGTCAATTCCATCAGATGTCTTGGTGGAAAACTCGAAGAAGATGAGGTGGTAAAGAAGGTATTAAGAACTCTTCCTAAATCTTATAGTCATAAGGTTTCTGCTATTGAAGAAGCTCAAAATTTAGATAATTATTCTAGAGATTAGATGTTTGGTGCTTTAACTACTTTTGAATTGAGAGAGTTTGGTCCAAGTGATTCAAGAAAAGAGATTGCTTTTAAAGTTAGCAAAAGAGAGAAGAATGAGGAATCAGATCCGGATGAGTTTGATGAGTTAGAAGGAAATTTTTTGAGGATATTGAAAATGGGCATTGGAAAATATAGAGGTAAGTTACCTTTCAAATGTTTCAATTGTGGAAAGATAGGTCATTATGATTCAAGATGTCCAATGGAAGCTTCAAATGACAAATTTAAGGAGAATAGAGGTAAATCAATTAAGAGAAGTTATAATGTTAAAGAAGATGCTAGTATATATGATGATAAATTTGATTACTTGGATGATGAAAATGATGAATTCTTATTCATGGCTCTAAATGTTTGAACTAATTCTACTAACTCTGAGAGATGTATGCAAGAAGTTTCTCTGGAAGCAGGTCATGATGTTAGAGGGACTATGATGGCTGCTTTTCATACTAGAGAGTACAAAAAATACTAGATTATTGACATCAGATGCTCAAATCACATGAGAGGTGACAAGAGTGAGTTTTTTAAACTTGAGAAGTTTGAAGGTGGTCTTTTTATGTTTTGTGATGATACATCTACTAAGATATGTGGCAAAGGTTCAATCAATTTTAATGACAATCAAAATAAAGATGATGTTATTTATGTTAAGGGTCTCCAAAATAATATTCTTAGTGTAGGAAAAATGTGTAGCAAAGGATATAATGTAATGCCCCGTCTTATAACCTAAGGAATGTTGCAATTGTGTATAAAAGTGAAATAATTTTTTTTTAAAGTATTAATATTAAGTTAATTAGTTGCATACATTCACTAAGTTACGCGATGTTACACTACTTGAGTTTCCATAGACGGCTTTAGTATTTAGCGTTGCACATATTTAATTAACATAAACATTAAAAAGTAAACATTGCATATCATTTGAAATTCCATTTCAAGATAGTTTAAAGTACAAATATGAATCTTACATTGCATTTGAAATGTCATTACATTACTCATCAAATAATAGATTACAATTTACGTTTTACAAATGTTCACTTCATAAACAATTGAGGGATGTTTTCAAATACAAGATTTACAATAATGCATTAAAGAAGTACACATATGAATACAAGTACGAGCTCTCCATCCATGAAGCTCTTGATGCCACGAACATAAACTGGGGACCCAATGCAGTAAGGTGCATGTTCCACCCAACCATGTGGTACCCGTAGGTCCACCCCCCGTGCTAGGAGATAGTAATATGGTTACCTAGACATAACCTATTTACCCTAGACACAAGTACATTACTAACTGATGGTTACATTGCTTCCAGATTTAAGACAATCGAATATACTAAGAACACAAGGTTAACTGTTATTTTAGGTGGAGTGTCATCACAATATTGCAAAGGTTACCTTGGTGTTTCTTCCTAGGTCACGGCCCCCAACTTGGGTTACCCTAGTAACCTCTTACGAAACCCGGCCCCATTTGCAAGCTATTGCGGAATCGAATATCTTTTAAGGTAACAAGATATCGATTTTCCATTCTAGGCCTTCCCATCTTATACTCAAGACTGTACTAGCTCAAGAGTCTATAAGTGAGGCATACTCATCTTATTAAGGATTTTAATTCTAACTACTGTGTTGTTTAGTTATCACTGAATTACCAACTCTTTGTAAGTTACCCTGACACCACTTTGTGTGTCGGCCCTTACAGAGATCCACTCCCCTAAACATAACAAGGAATTCTAAGTTTTCCTGACTAAGGTATACAAGGTGTACAAAAATACAAGCATAAAATTTTACACTTTTCATAATGAACATCAAAGACTATGTTCACAAATCAGGTGTCTAAAACACCATGCAAATACTATGTACACAGCCTTAGCCAACAAAAGAATTCAACTTTAAACATTCACAATTCCCACATTTTACAATTGTCTGGAAGACTTGTTCACCTAAGACTTTTCCAATTTGCCCAATAAAGAAATACAATTTACAGCAAATTGAAATAATAAGAATCTACATTAGGATATACTAAATCCAGTCAAACAATAATTTGAAATATAAAAGTAATCTTCTAAGATTTAATTCAACTTCTATTCATTACGAATATCAAACCTACAACTGCTCAATTTCATTATCACTTGCTATAATGAGATCAAAATAAACTCAAGAAAATCAATTTATTTTAAGCACAAATAACCTCTTAATATCATAAATAAGTTTTCCAATTTCTTTTAATATTTAATAAATACATAATTATAAATATTATATATATAATATTTATTATATATAATATATACACATATAATAATTATAAATTACATATATATTAAATTCATTATATTTAAAATAAAATAAAACATATGATTTTAATTTTCGCATGGCATTGTTAAACATTCATAAGTTAGGGCATTTTGCCCTTACCCGCGCAGGCCGCAGCCCACACAGGCCACGCTGTGGGTAGGGCTACCTTCGCAGCCCGCCCACAGAGCTTGGCCGCGGCGGCTGAGCCAAGCGCTGCCCGCGAGGGCGGCGTTGGGCTCGGCCCTCGCTACTGTCCCCTGCGGGCTCGACAGCGGTAGCCCCGCCCGTCAGTGCTTCGACACTGGTATTTTAAATACGTTTTTTTTTTTATAAAATGAAAATAAATTTTATACAATGAAAACCAAACAGCGATTATTTAATCCCGTTTTTTAATATAAAACAAATAAATCAATACGGATTTCTATAACGGATTTAATCTATTTTTTTTTTTAAAGAAAATAAATATTTCTATCTCGCCCGTACGGCTATTTGGTTCATATTTTAAAAATAAATTTTCTCAAATACAAATTCGTCTGTACAGTATTTACAAAAAGGGTTCTTCACAATCCAATTTATATATGATAGAATAATATATATAAATATAATATATATATATATATATAAATTCATAGAGTTTCTTAATAGAATAATAAAGAAATTTCTACAGGGTTTACTTATGAAATAAATTTTCAACAGGGTTTCTTTGGGGAAATTGGGAAAATTATAAAATTTCTTCAGGGTTTCAAAAGAAAACACGCACAAAAATTTCCATTCAAATTTTAATTTACCCAAAGGTTTTAAAAATCCGTTTTCTATTTAAATGATTTCCCCTTCACTATTTTAACTATTTACCACAAAAAGTATGTTACAGAAATTCTTCTGAAACCAACAAATCTTTACAAACAAGAATACAATGAACAATATCTTTCCCGAGAAGTACAGGGATTTAATAATATGAAATATTCTTTTCTCAGACATTCTTTTTCAAAAAAAACAAATTTAAACACAAGGAAAATACCTGTTTCCTTAGCTTCGGAAATCTGTTTGGTGATGAGAGCCTCTGTTTCCTGTAGCTTCCAAATCCTTTCCAGAGAACCAATACCCAAAATGCAAACCAGAGAACTTCCATAAATATACAATAGTACCAAAAGGCATAAACAAAAATTTTAATAGAGCACTAACATTTTTCCCATGAAGAATAGAAGAATCTTTTGTATTTTCCCAGATCCCAAATAACCTTCGAGAAATTCCTCAACCAAAAGCAATAAATTTAACTAGCACACTTGTCGAGAAGAAGAAAATATCTTCAACAACTTCTCGGCAATCTTTCAAGATTTGCATGCATTTAATTTATTTAAAATTTTCCAATTTTCAAAAATACAAAATTTATTTACAATTAAAAATGCCATTTCCAAATAATATTTAATTTCAAATTTAAATCTATTCACACATATTTAAACAATTTTAATTTAATGAATTAATTTATTTAATTAAATGAATTTAATCTTAATGATCAAATTATTTAACCAAACAAACTAATTAATTAATTAAATACAATGTAAAACTTATTTCTTTAACATTTAAAAATTAATTTAAATAACAGTATATTAGAGAATAATAAACTATCATTAAAATTGACAAGATTTTCCTATCAAAGCAATTTAATCCAATCAGGAAAAAACAAGACAACCAAAGGCTCCAAACTAAACTGACAATGTACTATGACTGGGTTTAAGACTAGACTAGGATGAACCATGCTACTACCTCCCAATCAACATTTCCATTGAGTCTTGACACGCTCAGACCTGAGTAACCAGGTGGAGTCGGTGTCATGTACCTGCAATCCTGCAACCAAAAAAATAACATGCATATATCTATAATCCATTGTACAGGCACACCATGCAGAGAAAATCATGGACATAATAGGGCACTTGCAAGCGAGTGATGCAATTTCGTTCTCCACACCAATACACGTCACATCAGACTGACAAATTAATAATAGTTAGTCCATCATAAACATATATATAGCAATAACATCTGAAGGAAATATCTACGCTATCACAAAGCATATCAGAAATCAAATATCGCCATACAATGTATCATCACATGTCACAAAGTGAATCCACTGTCGCTCAAAATCAGCGATCAAAATATCCAAACCAATGTACCAAAGTCTAATAGTATAAAAACATGTAAACATAAAACATAAGCATAAATGGAGGGGTACTACATCCTCCCCCCTTAGGATCAAGCTTGCTCCTAAAAGCCTGCGAATAGATAGGGATAAAGTTCCCTCATGCGTATCGCATCCTCCCAAGTAGCAGAAGCCTCATGGCTAGGATCCCATTGGACCCTCACCTAATCAACATCTCGACCCTTGAGACCGAGCGTCTGATGCTGTAGAATGGCCACGGGCTCCAAAGCCAGCTGCTCGTCCTTTACCTGTAACGCACTCCAATCAAGCACATGAGAAATGTAGGGATGATATGGTCTAAGTACTGATACATGAAAAACATCATGAATATGTGACAAACTGGGTGGTAAGGCGAGTCAATACGCCACAGGACCAATTCTCTCTAAGATCTCAAATGGCCCAACGAAACGAGGCACAAGCTTAGAGCCTTTCCCATATCGGATTGGACTCTTTCGCGATCGCACTCGAAGAAACACTCTATCACCAACTACAAACTGTCGATCTATTCTATGCACATCAGCATACTTCTTTTGCCTATCCTATGCTACTATTAGATGTTCTCTAATTCGGTCAACCTGCTGCTCCATGTCTCAAAGCATCTTAGGACCAAGTAATACTCTATCCTCAAGTCGATCCCAACTCAATGGAGTTCGACAAGGATGACTGTATAATGCTTGAAATGGTGGCATACCTATGGAACTCTGATATCCGTTATTGTAAGAAAATTCTACTAAGTACAGATAATCCTCCCAACGTGATTGTTGGTCCATTACGTACATCCTAAGCATATCCTCTAATATTTGATTAACTCTCTCTGTTTGTCCATCGGTTTGAGGATGATACGCTGAACTAAAGTTCAACTGTGTACCTAGAGCATGTTGTAATGAAGTCCATAGGGTTGAAGTGAATACGGGATCTCTATCAGAAATAATCCTATGAGGAATCCCATGCAATCTAACTATGTCCTCCATGAATATCCTAGCTACATATGAAGCATTGTATGATGATCGTACTGGTGAGAAATGAGCTACCTTAGTCAATCAGTCAACAGTTACCATAATGGCATCATGTCGACATGATGACGTAGGTAACCCTACAATAAAATCAACAGATATAATATCCCATTTCCATTCAGGAATGAGACGTGGCCGCAATAATCTAGCAGGATGTTGATGCTCAGCTTTGACTCGCTCGCATTCAAGACATCTCGATACATAATTAGCAATATCACGTTTCATACCAGGCCAAAAATACAATTGCCGAAGATCGGCATGCATTTTCTTAACACCTGGATGAGCTGAGTATGGAGCTCGATGAGCTTTAGTCATAATTAATGTACGAAGACCCTCAAAATGTGGTACATAAATACGACCTAAATGGCATAATATACCATCCAGTTCTAGGACATATCCTGCAAATCGACCTTCTAAAGGTCTACCAGATTCAATCTCTGACCTTACTTCCTGATACAATCTATCAATAGGAAGTGCTGCTAATATTTGACCTCTCAAATCTACTTCAAGAGTAGTAGCAGAGATCTCATGTCAACGACAACTAAGAGCGTCAACCACTACGTTCTCTTTTCCTTGAACATATCTCACTTCAAAATCGTACTCACACAAGAACTCCATCCACCGTCTTTGTCTAGCATTCAAATTAGGTTGCGTAAAAATGTATTGTAGACTACGGTGATCAATATGAAGTTTGAAATGATGACCTAATAAGAAATGTCTCCATCGAACTAATGCATGCACTACTGCAGCAAGTTCCAAATCATGAGTGGGATAGTTTAATTCGTGATTCTTGAGTTTACGAGACTCATAAGCAATCACACACCCATCTTGCATCATAACTGCTCCCAAGCCCTCTAAGGATGCATCCGTGCAAACTACAAAATCCTTAGTAGGATCAGGAACAATCAATATAGGCGCATTAGTCAACTTTTCTTTAAGTGTTTGAAAATCCAACTGACACTGCTCTGTCCAAACAAACTTCTTCCCTTTTCTCTGAAGAGAAGTAATAGGATGACCAATTCTAGAAAATCCCTCGACAAACTGCCTATAGTAACCAGCTAGACCCATAAAACTACACACTTCACCTACATTAGTAGGCGCAGGCCAATCTAGAATAGCTTGAATCTTTGAAGGATCCATAGCAATACCTTTTCCAGATATCACATGTCCAAGATATTTTATCTTAGTTTGAAAGAAGTCACACTTCTTCAGGTTCGCATACAATTGATTTTCCCTTAAACATTGCAATACCTGTCTCAAGTGTTCTTCATGTTCCTTCATGTTTCTCGAATAGATTAAAATATCATTGAGAAATACAAGGACAAAGCGATCAAGGTATGTACGAAATACACCATTCATTAAACTCATAAATACTGATGGTGCGTTCATTAACCCAAACAGTACTACTATGAATTCATAGTGCCCATAACGAGTACGAAATGCAGTTTTATGAATATCTGCTTCAGCTATTCGCAATTGATGGTAACCAGATTTCAAATTGATTTTAGAGAACACATTAGCTCCCTTGATTTGATCGAAAAGATCATCGATTCTAGGCAAAGGATAACGATTCTTAATCGTAACCTTGTTCAATTAATGATAGTCAATGCACAGTCTAAGTGATTCGTCCTTCTTCTTTACGAAGATGACAGGTGCTCCCCAAGGGGAAACACTTGGACAAATAAAACCCTTCTCTAATAATTCCTCTAACTGAATTCGAATTTCCTCTAACTCCTGAGTCGTCATTCTATATGGAGCTCTAGAAATAGGCTTAGCTCTAGGAACTAGGTCAACTCTAAAGTCAATATCCCTCTTCGGAGGCATTCCAGGTATATCATTAGGAAACACGTCAGCAAATTCCATAAGAATAGGATGATCATCAAGAGATACCTCTCGACTCTCACCTCCTTCTAGATCAGTAACTATTGTTGCAAACAGTTGACAACCCTGACGAAGACATCTCTTTAATTGCATAGCAGATATCATCCGCAAAGAGATAGGTCTTTGTACACCTATAATTTCCACTTTCGCACCTAAATCATTAATGCAACTAACTGTCTTAAGTCGACAGTCAATCACAGCATGATGAGATGCTAACCAATCCATACCTAAAACTATGTCATACGATCCTAAAGGTGTAACATAAAGATCTACTAAGGTAGTTAACGTACCAATTCTAAGTTCACAGTTATGTACTAAGCTCTCTACCGCTACTTTCACCCCAGAGGCGAATTCAACCTGCCACTTACCACCTTGCTTTACCGCCATAAGACCACAACGGTCAACGATGGTCGGTGAAATAAAGGAGTCGGTAGCTCCGGAATAAAAAAGAATTGGAAACACTAACACCATGTAACTTACCTAAAGTCTCGACCACTGTGTTCTGGTGATCAGCTTGGCGGTCATTAACCGCAGCATAAACTGTATGTGATAGTCTTGCATCACCCACTATAGGCTCTGAAACTGTAGGTTGAGGCCCAAAACCAGAAGAACCTCTCATCGGACACTGCCTGGCAATGTGTCCCTGCTGTCCACACAAGTAACAACCTATACCTCTATCAAATCCTCTACCACCCGAAGGTGCATTGGATTGTTGGAAACTACCTCTACTAATAGTAGGCTGAGCACTTTGCGCAGGCTGATCCTACCTATTGCGCCTGTTGCGCCACCAGTTGCGACCCTTTCATGTTTGTGGACTATTACCTTGTTGTGGTTGTGGATTATTATTCTTTTGAGGTGTACGTTGTTGTTGTTTCCTCCCACCCTTAGAGGGTGTCTGTTGGTTCCTAGAGGAACCCCCTGTCTGTGCCTGTCCACCCCGTGGACTAAAACCTACTACAGGAGCACTGCCAATTTGTACTCCTGTGTGACCACCTAATGCCATAACAAGGTTCTCTTCCACTATTCAAGCCTTTTCCACCGCAACTTCCATAGTCTTTGGCTCAAAGACTCTAACTCCACCACTAATGCAGGCGTTTAAATCCCTGATGAAGTGCTAAACCAGCATAGGCTCATCATCGCCAATACCAGCATACTGCTTGAGTTCATAGAATCTACGTTCATATTGCTCAATAGATAGAGCCAACTGACGTAGATCATGAAAATCGTCAGCATGTCGTTGCCTCCAGTGTTGCGATAGGAACCGTGCTCTAAACCTCTCCAAGAACATCTCCCAAGACACTGACCCAATATCTAAGTGGAGCTTCTGCTCCTCCAGGCACCACCAAGTAGAGGTGAGTCCTCTTAGATGCATGATAGCGCATCTCGCACGGGTATTGCTACCGTAAGGGTGCATGGCGAAGCATCTACCCAAATCCAGTAGCCAGGTCTCTGCCTCTAAGCCACCTCCTGTACCATCAAAGGTAGGAGGGCGTGCCCTCAATAAATCCCGCATGTGTCCTACAATAATAGCATCCTGATGCACTGAATCATCTACTCTCTATGGAGATCTATCATGCTCTCTAACTACCTCCTACTCAACTTCCTATCTAGGTCCAAGTCATGCTAGGACCTCCTCTAATAGAGGACGTATCTCTAAACCCTCTATTCCTGACTGTTCAGGATTCTGTCCCTCATTCCTCTGATCCAACTGCTCTGCCTGATCACTCTGATGAGGGCTCAGAGGGAGAGTAACCTGAGGGATTGGCCCTCAGCCTCCACCTCGACCTCTACCATGACCTCTACCACCTCGTCTAGGCATGTAACTACACATGAACAAGAATGAGTCTTAGATACTAATCAACCAAGGTTAACAGATAGCGACACTACATACTAGGTCAACCTAATGGGCTCACGATTACCCAGAGCGTCAAGTGTTTGTAACCTTGGCTCTGATACCAATCTGTAATGCCCCGTCTTATAACCTAAGGAATGTTGCAATTGTGTATAAAAGTGAAATAATTTTTTTTTAAAGTATTAATATTAAGTTAATTAGTTTCATACATTCACTAAGTTACGCGACGTTACACTACTTGAGTTTCCATAGATGACTTTAGTATTTAGCGTTGCACATATTTAATTAACATAAACATTAAAAAGTAAACATTGCATATCATTTGAAATTCCATTTCAAGATAGTTTAAAGTACAAATATGAATCTTACATTGCATTTGAAATGTCATTACATTACTCATTCATCTGATGAGGTAGATCAAATAATAGATTACAATTTACGTTTTACAAATGTTCACCTCATAAACAATTGAGGGATGTTTTCAAATACAAGATTTCCAATAATGCAATAAGAAGTACACATATGAATCCAAGTACGAGCTCTCCATCCATGAAGCTCTTGATGCCACGAACATAAACTGGGGACCCAACGGAGTAAGGTGCACGTTCCACCCAACCATGTGGTACCCGTAAGTCCACCCCCCGTGCTAGGAGATAGTAATATGGTTACCTAGACATAACCTATTCACCCTAGACACAAATACATTACTAACTGATGGTTACATTGCTTCCAGATTTAAGACAATCGAATATACTAAGAACACAAGGTTAACTGTTATTTTAGGTAGAGTGTCATCACAATATTGCAAAGGTTACCCTGGTGTTTCTTCCTAGGTCCCAGCCACCAACTTGGGTTACCCTAGTAACCTCTTACGAAACCCGGCCCCATTTGCAAGCTATTGCGGAATCAAATATCTTTTCAGGTAACAAGATATCGATTTTCCATTCTAGGCCTTCCCATCTTATACTCAAGACTGTACTAGCTCAAGAGTCTATAAGTGAGGCATACTCATCTTATTAAGGAATTTAATTCTAACTACTGTGTTGTTTAGTTATCACTGAATTACTAACTCTTTGTAAGTTACCCTGACACCACTTTGTGTGTCGGCCCTTACAGAGAGCCACTCCCCTAAACATAACAAGGAATTATAAGTTTTCCTGACTAAGGTAGACAAGGTGTACAAAAATACAATCATAAAATTTTACACTTTTCATAATGAACATCAAAGACTATGTTCACAAATCAGGTGTCTAAAACACCATGCAAATACTATGTACACAGCCTTAGCCAACAAAAGAATTCAACTTTAAACATTCACAATTCCCACATTTTACAATTGTCTGGAAGACTTGTTCACCTAAGACTTTTCCAATTTGCCCAATAAAGAAATACAATTTACAGCAAATTGAAATAATAAGAATCTACATTAGGATATACTAAATCCAGTCAAACAATAATTTGAAATATAAAAGTAATCTTCTAAGAATTAAGTCAACTTCTATTCATTACGAATATCAAACCTACAATTGCTCAATTTCATTATCACTTGCTATAATCAGATCAAAATAAACTCAAGAAAATCAATTTATTTTAAGCACATATAACCTCTTAATATCATAAATAAGTTTTCCAAATTTTTTTAATATTTAATAAATACATAATTATAAATATTATATATATATATATATATATTATATATATAATATTTATTATATATAATATATACACATATAATAGTTATAAATTACATATATATTAAATTCTTTATATTTAAAATAAAATAAAACATATGATTTTAATTTTCGCGTGGCATTGTTAAACATTCATAAGTTAGGGCTTTTTGCCCTTACCCGTGCAGGTCGCAGCCCATGCAAGCCACGCTGTGGGTAGGGCTGCCTTCGCAGCCCGCCCACAAAGCTCGGTCGCGGCGGCTGAGCCAAGCACTGCCCGCGAGGGCGGCGTTGGGCTCGGCCCTCGTTTCCGCCCTGCGGGCTCGACCGTGGTAGCCCCGCCCGTCAGTGCTTCGGCACTGGTATTTTAAATACGTTTTTTTTTTTTATAAAATGAAAATAAATTTTATACAATGAAAACCGAATAGCGATTATTTAATCCCGTTTTTTAATATAAAACAAATAAATCAATACGAATTTCTATAATAGATTTAATCCATTTTTTTTAAAAGAAAATAAATATTTCTATCTCGCCCGTACGGCGATTTGGTTCATATTTTAAAAATAAAATTTCTCAAATACAAATTCGTCTGTACAGTATTTACAAAAAGGGTTCTTCACAATCCAATTTATATATGATAGAATAATATATATAAATATAATATATATATAAATTCACAGAGTTTCTTAATAGAATAATAAAGAAATTTCTACAGGGTTTACTTATGAAATAAATTTTCAACAGGGTTTCTTTGGGGAAATTGGGAAAATTATAAAACTTATTCAGGGTTTCAAAAGAAAACATGCACAGAAATTTCCATTCAAATTTTAATTTACCCCAAAGGTTTTAAAAATCCATTTTCTATTTAAATGATTTCCCCTTCACTATTTTAACTATTTACCACAGAAAGTATGCTACATAATTCTTCTGAAACCAACAAATCTTTACAAACAAGAATACAGTGAACAATATCTTTCCCGAGAAGTACAGGGATTTAATAATATGAAATATTCTTTTCTCAAACATTCTTTTTCAAAAACAACAAATTTAAACACAAGGAAAATACCTGTTTCCTTAGCTTCTGAAATTTGTTTGGTGATGAGAGCCTCTATTGCCTGTAGCTTCCAAATCCTTTCCTGAGAACCAATACCCAAAATGCAAACCAGAGAACTTCCACAAATATGCAATAGTACCAAAAGGCATAAAGACAAATTTTAACAGAGCACTAACATTTTTCCTGTGAAGAATAGAAGAATCTTCTGTATTTTCCCAGATTCCAAATAACCTCCAAGAAATTCCTCAACCAAAAGCAATAAATTTAACTGGCACACTTGTCAAGAAGAAGAAAATATCTTCAACAACTTCTCGGCAATCTTTTAAGATTTGCATGCATTTAATTTATTTAAAATTTTCCAATTTTCAAAAATACAAAATTTATTTACAATTAAAAATGCCATTTCCAAATAATATTTAATTTCAAATTTAAATCTATTCACACATATTTAAACAATTTTAATTTAATGAATTAATTTATTTAATTAAATGAATTTAATCTTAATTATCAAATTATTTAACCAAACAAACTAATTAATTAATTAAATACAATGTAAAACTTATTTCTCTAACATTTAAAAATTAATTTAAATAACAGTATATTAGAGAATAATAAACTATCATTAAAATTGACAAGATTTTCCTATCAAAGCAATTTAATCCAATCAGGAAAAGACAAGACAACCAAAGGCTCCAAACTAAACTGACAATGTACTATGACTGGGTTTAAGACTAGACTAGGATGAACCATGCTACTACCTCTCAATCAACATTTCCGTTGAGTCTTGACACGCTCAGACCTGAGTAACCAGGTGGAGTTGGTGTCATGTACCTGCAATCCTGCAACCAAACAAATAACATGCATATATCTATAATCCATTGTACAGGCACACCGTGCGGAGAAAATCACGAGCATCACAGGGCACTCGCAAGTGAGTGATGCAATTCCGTTCTCCACACCAATACACGTCACATCAGACTGACAAATTAATAACAGTTAGTCCATCATAAACATATATATAGCAATAACATCTGAAGGAAATATCTACGCTATCACAAAGCATATCAGAAATCAACTATCGCCATACAATGTATCATCATGTCACAAAGTGAATCCACTGTCGCTCAAAATCAGTGATCAAAATATCCAAACCAATGTACCAAAGTCTAACAGTAGGAAAACATGTAAACAGAAAACATAAGCATAAATGGAGGGGTACTACATATAATCTTATATTTCAGGATGGTGGTTGTGAGATCAAGAAAGGCTCTAGAACTTTGGTTGTTGTAGGAAGGATAGATCGAAATGTTTATCACTTAAGGATGCTAATGGTATGTGCTTTATGAATCAAAATAATTAAAGGGGCATAGAATAATGTGTCACATCAATTTTGATAGCCTAGTGAGGATCAACTCTACTCAAGCTATGAGAGATTTGCCAAAGATTAAAAACCTATCAATGCAGTTTGCAAGGAATGCCAAGTTATGAATCTAACAAGGAAAAGGTTCAATGTCAAAGAATATTCCACTATAGGACCTTTGAAGTTAGTCCATATAGACCTTTACAGTACTACAAGAAAAAGAATTTTTCAAGGTGACAAGTATTTCATGTTACTAATTAATGATTACTCTAGAACTACTCTAGTAAATTTTCTCAAAGAAAAATCAGAAGCTCTAGATAAGTTTAAGGCATTTAAAGAAATGGTTGAGAACGAAATAGATATGAAAATCAAATGTTTAAGATATGATAAAGGTGGAGAGTTCACCTCCAATGAGTTTAATAGTTTTTGTGAAGATCATTGAATAAAGAGGCATTTGTCAGCTCCTACGACTCCTTAGCAGAATGGAGTGGTAGAAAGGAAGAATAGAAAAGTTTAGGAAGTAGCAAGGATAATGATGAAGGAAGAAAATCTACCAGATGTCTACTAGAGAGAAGCAATTCATACTATAGTCTACATACTTAACAAAGCACAAGCAAGGATAAATAGTTCAAAGACTCCCTATGAGTTGTGGTATAGAAGAACCCCTACTATCAAATATTTTAGAGTGTTTGGGAACAAGTGCTATATAAGAAGAGATGAAGAAAACTTAAGAAAGTTTGATTCTAGATATATGATGAGAGAATATTCCTTAGATACTCTACAAAGAGCAAGGCTTATTGGTGCTATAAAAAAGGCTAAAAAGGATTGTTAAAAGTGCAAGTGTCAAAGTGGATGAAGACTCACATAAAAGCTCAGTGTTGATAGAAGGATATGAATCAGATGATTCCTCTTGTAGAGACGAAGAGAAAGATGATGGTAAGGGGAAAAAAGTGCAAGTTGAAGTGGAAGAAGCTCCGAAAAGGATCCCTAAGACCCCTAAGTATGTGCAAAAGAATCATTATGAAGATTGTATCATTGGTGACAAAAGTAGAGGTGAATTGAAAAGAACAAAGGCTGCTACAATAGAAGAACAAGTAGATCTATGTTTACTTTCCAAAGTTGAACCTAAAATAGTGATTGAGGCATGCAAAGATGAATTTTGGATCAAATATATGGAAGAAGAATTAATGTAGATTGAGAAGAATCAGACACAGGAACTTGTCCCAAGACTAGTAGATAAGAATGCGATTGGAACTAAGTGGGTATTTTAGAACAAACTAAAAGAGAATAGAATTTGAGGAGACATTTTCTTCGGTGGAAAGGATGGAGGCTATTAGGATATTTTTGGATTTTACAACAGAGAATGCTTTCAAAGTTTATCAGATGGATGCAAATTTTTCATTCTTGAATGGTGAGTTAGAAGAAGTATATATTGAATAAACAAAAGGATTTCAGTTATAAGATAATCCTAATATGGTCTACAAATTGAATAAGGCATTGTATGGGCTCAATAAGGCTCCTAGATCTTGGTATGCAAGATTGGATAGATACTTGTTGCAACAAGGATTCAATAAGGGTACCGTAGAAAACAATCTTTATTTTAAAGTTGAGAAAGATGAACTATTGATTGTGGTTGTGTATTTTGATGATATAATCTTTGGAGGAAATGAAATTTTGTGCAAGATATTTGCATAAGAGATGCAAAAAGATTTTGAGATGTCTATGTTTGGAGAGATGAATTTCTTTCTTGGGCTTCAAATCAATCAGATAGAGAAAGGTATATTAATATCACAGTTAAAATATGTCAAGGAAATGTTGAAGAAGTTTGGAATGGAAGACTCGAAACTGGTACGTACTCCCATGGTTACTAGTTGTAAGTTGAGTAAAGATGTCAAATCTCCTAAGGTTGATCAGAGAAAGTACATATCAATGATTGATAGAATGCTATACCTAGCTGGTGCTAGATTGGATATCATGCATGTAGTTTTTCTTGTGGCTAGATTTCAAGAAGATCCTAAAGAGTCACATGTGGCAGTGCAGTAAAGAGGATATTCATATACTTAAAGGGCACTCTAGAATATGGCTTGTGGTATCCAAAGGATACTAATTTCTCCCTAAATGCTTATACATATGCAGATTGGGAAGGTTATGTGGATGATAGAAGAAGTACAAGTGGTGGTGCTTTCTTTCTTGGAAGTAGGTTGGTGTCTTGGCTTAGCAAGAAGTAGGGTTCAATTTCATTATCTACTACAGAGGCAGAATACATTGCTATAGCATCATGATGCATACAGGTGTTGTGGATGAAGGAAACATTGAAGGATATCAAAGTGGTATATTATGAACCTATTTCTATCTTTTTCGAACACATTCAAGGATAAAACACATTTCAATCTATCAAAATTTCAAAGAATCTGATAATGCATTCAAGGACAAAACACATCTCAATCTAGTATCACTTTCTAAGAGGAAAAGGTTGCAGAGAATGAAGTGAAGTTGGAGTATTTTCCTACTAAGGATCAAGTTGTAGATATCTTCATAAAGGATCTTCCTAAGGATACTTTTGAGTATCTCCAGGAGAATATAGTGGTTATTTCCCCTTCTTTCAATTAGATGCATAAGGTTAGGCATCAGTCCAGTGGATTTTAAGATTCATTCCTTGTTCTGGACTAATGTAGGTGGCTACCTCTCAGGGGAGTACATAGTGGCATTGTTGGTTGTTGTAGTCAAGGGGAGTAAGTGTTGTCATTGTGTTGAAAGAGAGTAAGCATGTATATATTGTCCTTTATCAGTTGTGTCAAAGAATATGAGGAAAAAAAGAAAAAGAGTAGGTTGAAGTGGTTTTTGGTTGTTGCAGCATGTTGTGTACTCCTAAGAGGGAGTGTGTAGAGAAGTAAATAGAAATTTGCAGAGTATTTGTTGTCCCTTACATGTGTTTCCCTCGGGGAAGATAAAGTATATGTGATTGATGTCAAAGGGGAAGCTAAGAAGAGATATGTGTTTCCCTTTTCCATTGATGTCAAAGGGGGAGAAAAAATTAGCTAAAAAACCATATGAAAAATGTTGAAATTAACAAGACAATTGAGAGGGGGGGCGAATCAGTTGTAGCAAATTAAACCTTCAAAAACCCTTAATAGTAATGAAATCAGCAAGCATTCATTAAACCCTTATCCTGTTAGATTGATTAAACATCAAATGCAGATAACAAAAATTGAAATCACAACAGCATGCACAAGAGAACATCGGATTTGTGTGGAAAACCCAATGAGAGAAAAACCATAGTGAGGATTAGCTCACACTATAATTAATAGAAAAAATGGTACAAAGGGGCTCATTGCCAGAATAAGACACATTGTCCAAAAGGCTCACAGCCAAGGCTCACTACCATAGAAAGAATACAAGAAGATAGGAGAAGAATGTTACACAGAGAAAACACTTCTCAATGCAACAAGGAGTCCACCACAATTGCTCATACACTTTCACAATCTCACATGAAAGATTTTGGATGCCTTCAACTCACTACCTTTAGGAACCCTAACATGAAGCTCACACTGATATGCTCAATTTTGCATCACATTCATCACTCGCATCAATCTCACATCTATCTTACTTCTTATTCTTTTGCTCACACCTCTTGCATCAATACCATACATATTTATATCAAGCTCTACCTCAAAAAATTTCTCCAATGTAGCCTTTATACATTCAAATTCAAAATAGGTCGGCACCTAAACATTCTCGTAGTAGATAGGAATGAAAGCTGACCTACATAAATCCTTGATTAGGACACAAATAGATCCCAAAAAACTTCAACACACTTCCACAAGCCTCGCATGTAGTGTTAAACACAAGGTTAGCTAACACCTATGCAAAACACCATAATCATTAAGTACATGCTTCCTCAAACCAAGATGAAAGTTCTGGACAACATAATTCACTTGAACTCAATCCAAAATAATCCATGAACTACTTAAGATTTATCAAACACTTCATCCAAGCTCACATCAACAAATTCTTTAACTCTAGACAACTAGTGACCCTCATTTGCATACTGATAAATGAAACTCACACTATACTTTACTAAATCAAGTAAAAACTTGAACACAAAATATAGAATCATTATAAGAAGCTTCACAAATTTGCACAACTTGAAGCCAAACAATAGAGAAATGTAGAATGAATACATTTTTCCCAAACCACAAAAAACAACACTAAATCAATTGGTTCACACACTGGTGAAAATATATCACACTATAAAATGATCCATAAACCAAAATTCTAAATATAACAACCTCCTACACCCTTGAATAGCATGTACGATCCATAGAGGCATATCATCAATACAAAAATAACGTGGAGCACAATACCAGAGCACACGGCATTTGTACAACATAGTTTACTTTGTTTATTAAACTTTCTCAAAATCATGTGGAAACCAAGTACTAGAGACATCATATCAGCTCATTACTTCATTCCAACTCATCTTCAGACTTTGCAACAAAAGAATAGCTCAATGTACCCACACCACTTCCTTAAGGTCTCAACTACACATGCACAATTTATTTTCCTCTTTTGCACAATTTTCTCAATATCCTCAACATCTTCATTCAATAGTTGACATCAATGATAACACTAATTAGTAAACTTCCTAGTGATATCAATTACAACACTATCATACTTGCAACAATCTCCCCCTTTTTCATTGATGGAATCACAAGATGTGAAAAGCCACCAAATACCACACAACAGCTCTGAACACTCTCTCCCTTTTTTTTCAGATTAGATAGCCTACACAACATTCCTGAAACCTCTCCCCCTTACTAGAGTCTCTTTTGCTTTGAAAAAAAAATCTCTTTTTCACATGATTGTCTCTCCCTAAATAGATAAGTTCCTTTTTTCACATGATTTTCTCTCCCCCTTTGACATTAATGGAAAAGGATAAAATATTTTGCACTATTCTCCCTCTTTGACACTAAACCAAAAATACCTACTCTAAATATTCCCCCTTAGGAGCACACCCAACTAAATCAGCAACTCAATGACAACACATGGCACTACCTACTCCCCCTAAGAGGTAGCCACCAACATCAGTCCAAAAAAGAGATAGATCCATAGATACACTAGACTAATGCATCTCCATATCATCTAATTCAAGAAAGGAGGGGCAATAACCCCCAACTTCTTATGAAGATACTCAAAAGTATCCTTAGGAAGAGCCTTAGTAAATATATCAACAATCTAATCCTTTGTAGGAAAATACTCAAGCTTTAATTCAATCTCCATAGCCTTCTCTCAAAAAGTGATATCTGATAGATATATGCTTTGTCCTTGAATGCATCATTGGATTCTTTTAAATGTTATTTGCAATTGTATTATCACAAAAGATAGATTTAGGTTTGTCATATACAACTCTAATATACTTCAATTTTTTCCTCATCTGTAACACCTCTGTACAACATGATGTTGCTACAATATACTCAACCTCTATAGTGGATAAAGAAACTAAATCTTGTTTCTTACTTAGCCATGACATGAATCTACATCCAAGAAAGAATGCACCACCACTTGTACTTTTTTTGTCATCAACTTAACCACCCCAATCTACATTTGTATAAGCATTCAATGTGAAATCAACATCCTTCAGATACCAGAGCCCATAATCTGGTGTGCCTCTTAAATATATTCACTCTTTACTACTGCAACATGTGTTTCTTTAGGATCTTCTTGAAATCTAGCCACAAGACAAACTGCATGCATAATATATGATCTAGTAGCAGTCAAATATAGCAGCCCACCAATCATAGATCTATACTTGCTCTAATCATCCTTAGGTGAATCATAATCTTTGCTCAATTTACAACCAATCACCATAGGATTACATACTGTTTTGGAGTCATCCATTCCAAAATTCTTCAACATCTCTTTGGCATACTTAGAATGTGAAATGAAAATTCCTAAATATCTATTTGATTGATTTGTAGCCCAAGAAATAAATTCATCTCCCCAAACATTGACATCTCAAATTCTTTATGCATTTCTTTAAAAAAATTCTTACACATAGCCTCATTTCCACCAAAGATAATATCATCCACATATACAACTACTATCAAGATTTTGTCTTCCTCAATTTTAAAGAAAAGATTACTAGCTACGAAGCCCTTGTTGAATCCTTGATGTATCAAGTACCTATCGAATCTCTCATACCAAGCTCTAGGAGCTTGCTTCAAACCATATAGAGCCTTCTTCAACTTATATACCATATCTTGTTGATCTAACAACTGAAAACCTTCAGTTTTTCCATGTAAACCTCTTCTTCCAATTCTCCATTTAGAAAAGTAGACTTCATATCCATCTGATAGACCTTAAAATATTTATGTGTTGCAAATGCCAAAAAAATCCTGATAGCTTCTATTCTATCCATAGGAGAAAAAGTATCCTCAAAATCTATGCATTCTACTCGTGAGTAAACCTTACACACAAGTTTTGCCTTATTTCTTACTACTTCTCCATTCTCATTCAGCTTGTTCTTGAATACCCATTTAGTTCCAATTATGTTCTTATTTGTCAATCTAGGGACCAATTCCCAAGTCTAATTTTTCTCTATCTGCACAAGTTCTTCTTCCATTTCCTTCATCTAATGCTCATCCTTATATGCTTCACTCACTGATTTAAGTTCAAATTTAGAAAGTAAACACAAATTTACCTCAACTTCAACAACTTTGCTTCTTATCAATACACCTTTCCTTTTGTCTCCAATGATCCGATCTTCAGAATGATTCTTTTCAACATACTTAGGGATTTTAGGGGTCTTCTCCAAAGCTTCTTCCTCTTCATTCTGCACTTCTTTTTCATCAGCTTTTTCCTCTACTTCTCTACAATTAGGTTCATCTGAGACATATCCATCTACTGCAATAGAATTATGCACATGTTTTCATCAACTTTAACATTTGCACTTTCAACTATCTTTCTCAACCTTTTGTTGTAACATTTGTAAGCTTTGCTTCTAATAGAATATCCAAGGAAGATACCTTCATCAGACCTTGCATGAAACTTTCCTAAGTTTTCTTCTTCTCTTTTGATGTAGCATTTTCTTTCAAACACTCCAAAGTACTTCACAATAGGAATCCTTCCATACCATAGCTCACAAGGAGTTTCTGTGTTGTTAGCTTTAGCTTGAACTTTGTTAAGTATCTCAACAATAGTATGAATAGCTTCTCTCCAATAGACTTGTGGTAGATTTTCCTCTTTCATCATAGTCGTTGCAACTTCTTGAATAGTTCTATTTTTCCTTTCAACAACTCCATTCTGCTGAGGAGTTCTATGGGTAGACAAATGCCTCTTTATTCCATGAACTTCACAAAAAAATGTTAAACTCATTGGAGGTGAATTCACCACATCTATTAGACCTCAAGCATTTTATTTTCAAAATACATTTCATTCTCAACCATAGCTTTAAATGCCTTGAATTTATCTAATGCATTAGATTTCTCTCTAAGAAAAGTAACCCATGTCATTCTAGAATAATCATCAATCAAAAACATGAAGTACCTATCACCTTGTAGACTTTTCACCCTTGTAGGACCATGAAGATTTGTATTCACTAATTCTAGAATTATGGTAGTAGATTGTTCCCTTCCCTTAAACCTACTTCTTGTTTATTTTGCAAATTGACAACTATCACAAACAACATTGATAGGTTTTGTGATTCTAGGTAAATCTCTCACAACATGAACTAAACTAATTATTGCCAAGTTATCAAAATTCTTGTAACACATCCTCCAGTGGCATAACCAACTATCATTAATCTAAGACATAAACCAGCGACCATAAACACCCTTAAGCTGATAGATGTTCCCATATGTTCTCTTACTAGCAACAATCATAGTTTCAGACCCTTTCCATATCTCACATGCTTCATCCTTAAACACGAGATTGTACCCTTAGCTACACATTTGTTCGACACTCAAGAGATTATGTCTTAAGCCCTTAACATAGTAAACATTGTCATTATTCTTCTTTCCATCAAAACTGATTGAACCTATTCCACAAATCTTTGCTCCTAAATCTTCTCCAAATCTAACTAATCCTCCTTCATACTTTTCAAGTTTAACAAACTGACTTTTTTCTCTGGGCATATGATTAGAGTAGCCACTATCAACATCCTAGTAATTCTTATCCTCCTTGATATGAAAATCAAATACCAAAATACATTCAACCTTATCCTTCATCTCCGAAATACTTTCCTTCACACAACTTTCAAGGTTAGCAAAACTAGATTCTTCTTTTATAGTAAAAAATAGACATTCATTAGCATCAAAATATCCATAATTAGATTCATCGTAAGAAATACTAGCATCTTCCTTCTGATGCAGGAGCATCCAGTGGTGTGAGGGCAATCTTGCATCACCCAAAAGATGATTTCCATTTTTTTTCCTGTTGTTTTCTTTTTGTAGATGTTTTTGCATTTTTGGATACCCTTTTCGTCGAATAAGAGTTTCCAACTTTTAGAATTGCTTTTCTGCTTTTTCTGCTCAACTGCTATTTTTAGTAAGTTTGAATTTGAAGTCGTGGGAAGACAAAAATTTATGGGAAGGTTCAGGATGGAAAAATACACAGTCTAGTGAAATAATCAGGTCAAGATCATTCACAATTTGAAAGTTATTCAAGTTCCAGTTTCTACTTTTTGCCCTGAAAAACCTTCCAAGCTCAGTTTGAGGCACTAAACGATCCCGGATGGGCCTGAAAATTTGCAAAAATGCCAAAGTAGTCTAACAAAGGCCTACTTTGCAAAAAATCATCTTTTCGAGAGCTTTCCAAAAAGGTATTATCATTGAAGATCCAACGGTCAGATTAAAAGTTATGGCTGCCGAAAGTTGGTGCATATTTTAGAAATGTGCTAATTTTCAACTGTGAATTTAAACTTGAATTTCAAATTGTAATTTTGGCGCCAAACCGCCAAAACTCATATCTTGAATGTTGTTTTTGGTTCCATTTGGAAAAGGGGCTATTTATGGGCTAGTTTCTGATTTTTGGGTAGCTTTTTGGAGAGAGAGTTCGCATGCTACGAAAAGGGGATTTTCTGTAATTCTGTAATTCTTTTCTGAAACTTTTGTAGCTTGCATGTATCGTAGAGCTTGAGGATTTAGGATCCTCTGCATGTAAAATTTTCTTTATTGAATAATAATCAAGTTTGCTAGTTGTGAGTATTGCTTTTGTGTCTCGGGTTTGCTCCCTCATCACCTTCACACAGTAAGCTTTCTTAATCATATTTCCTTTATTTTCCATGTTCTTATTGTTTAGAGCTCTTTTTGGACATCTAGAAGAATAATGACCTATCTCACCACAACTAAAACATTTAAAGGGTAATTTACCTTTGTACTTATTATTGCCCTTTTTCATCTTCCTCAAAAAGTTATCTTCCAAATCATCAAGATCTTCATCACCTGAATCTTCAACCTTCTCTGATTTACCAACCTTGAAAGCAGTCTCTACTTTTGTACCTTTCTTTATTTTTCTCATTTCAAATGCAGTCAAAGTACCAATAAAGTGATCTCTGGAATAATAATCAAAATCAATAGTTTCCTTAATAGCAGATACCTTTTCACTATAACAATCCGGAAGAGATCTAATAACTTTCTTCACCACTTTAGATTCTTTAACTGTTGTACCAATTCATCAACTCTCTATATGTAGCCTTTAATTGTTTCATCTTTAGTCATATGCATCATTTCAAATTGTGCCTTCAAGTTTTGTAACTTTTCTTGTTTGAACTTCGGTCTCCTTGATAAAGGCTTTCTAACTTATCCCAAACTTCTTTAGCAGTCTTCAAACTCATAACTTTAACTAATTCAATATTTGAAAGCCTATTCACAATAATCTACCTTGCCTTAGCATTGATCTCATGCACCTTGATTTCTGCACTTGTACTCAGACCATTCGAAGGTGGAGTGTATGTATTCTAATAAGCCTTCTCAATCTCATATCCCTAAGCAGAAAAATATCCTTCCATCTTTGTCTTCAAGAATGTATAATCTAAGCCATCAAATCTAGGATATTCCAAAGGAATCTTGTTCGCCATCTCGGATGTACCTCAAGCGGTTAAGCTTCTTCTTCAAGGAACCTCACTCTAATACCAATTGTTGAAATGAACAAGACAATTGAGAGGGGGGTGAACCAATTGTAGCAAATTTAACCTTCAAAAATCCTTAACAGTAATCAAATCCACAATCATTTCATTAAACCCTTATTCTATTAGATTGATTAAACATGAAATGCAGATAATAGAAATTGAAATCACAACACCATGCACAAGAGAACATCAGATTTATGTGGAAAACCCAATGAGGGAAAAACCACGGTGAGGATTAGCTCATAATATAAGTAATAGCAAAACCGGTACAAAGGGGCTCACTGCCAGAACATGACACATTATCCAAAAAGCTAACAGCCAAGGCTCACTGCCACAAAAAGAATACATAAGATAGAAGAAGAATGTTATACAAAGAAAACATTTTTCAATGCAACATGGATTCCACCACAATTGCTCACACACTTTTGCAGTCTCACATGAAATAAATATTCAAATTCCTTTAGCTCACTGCCTTTAGGAACCCTAACATGAATTTTGCACTAATCTGCTTAATTTTGCATCACACACATCACTCACATCAATCTCACATCTATCTTAGTTCTTATTATTTTTCTCACACCTCTTTCATCAATACCATACATATTTATATCAATCTCTACCTCAAAAAATTTCTCCAATGTTGGCGACTAGTCGTTATACATTCAAATTCAAAATAGGTCGGCACCTAAACATTCCTGCAGTGGATAGGAATGAAAGGTGACCTACACAAATCCTTAATTAGGACCCAAATAGATCCCAACACACTTCAACTCACTTCCACAAGCCTCACATGTAGTGTTAAACACAAGGTTGACCAACACTCGTGCAAAACACCATAATCATAAAGTACACACTTCCTCAAACTAAACCAAAAGTTCTGGACAACATAATTCACTTGAAATCAATCCAAAATAATCCATGAACTATTTAAGATTCATCAAACACTTCATCCAAGCTTGCATCAAAAAATACTTTAACTCAGGACAACTAGCAAACCTTATTTGCATACTGATAAATAAAACTCACATTGTACTACACCAAATCAAGTAAAATATTAAACACAAAAATATAAAAGCATTATAAGAAAATTGCCAAATCTACACAACCTGAAGCCAAACAACAGAGAAATGTGAAGCAAAAACATTTCTCCCAAACCACATAAAACACCACTAAATCAATTGGTTCACACACTGGTGAAAATATCTCACACTATACAATGATCCAGAAACCCAAATTCTGAATATAGAAACCTTTGACACCCTTGAATAACCTGTAAGATCTGAACAGGAATAGCATCAACACAGAAAGAATGCAGAATATAATAGAGCACACTATGAACATTTGCACAAGATAGTTTACTCTGTTTATTAAACTTTCTCAAAAGCACTTGGAAACCAAGTACCAGAGACATCATCTTAGCTCATTACTTCATTCCAACTCATCTTCACACTCTGCAACATAAGAATAGCTCCATGTACTTACAACACTTCCTCAAGGTCTCAACTACACATGCACAATTTTTTTTCCTCTTTTCCACAATTTTCTCAATATCCTCAACATCTTCATTCCATAGTTGACATCAATGGAAACACTAGTCAATAGACTTCTTGTTGATATCAATAAAAACACCATCATACTTGCAACAAAAAAGGGGGAGTGAAGTCCTATAATAGAGAAAGTGTTGGAAAGAGTAGATGCTTGTGTAAGAGGGAGCAGTGTGCACTGATATGCAATATATGTGTTGGTGATCATAGGTGTTATTATTATTGATGGTTTTTCATATCATGTGTTTCCATCAATGACCTAAAGGGGGATATTGTTGGAGGTTTATGATGTCATTGATGTCAATAGATCTTTGTTGTTGCATTGATGTCAACCTATGGAGATGTTTTGATTGGTTGTGTTATATTGTCATTAGTAGTCTCGTTGATATCAACCTCTAGTGTTTATTTGATGAGCATATGTTTGTGTATGCTCAACATCTTGTGTGGTTGAGATGCTGAGAAGGTGTTGTAAATGTTAGGTTTGTGTTTATGGTGCTTGGTTTTCAAGTCCTTTTGAGAAAATTGAATAAAAAAAGAAAATGTGTGGTAAAGAGTGTTCAGTGTGGCAAAGTGGTGTTCAATGTTTTGCTCCACATTTCTTCATGGTTGAAGATCTACTTGTTTGGTTCAGATATGTTGATCAGAGGTGTTCAGAGGTGTTATATCCATAGTTTCATGTTCTGAATCATTCAACAAAAGGATTTGTGTTCACTAGTGTGTGAATTGTGATGCAATGCTATTTGGGAGTAATGGTTTTTCTCTGCATTTCTCCGCACTATGGTTTTTGGTTTTGCTGATCTAGGAGTGTGCTTGTATTGTCCATATCTATCTTGATTCCAATTTGTTTGATTTTTGGTGCTCCACAAGGTTGGATTCATGAGTTACAATATGTGGAAGGTTAACTAGGTGTACAAAACGAATATTTTCTTCTGGTGTATGTTGTTGTGAAGGATTTATTAGATTTTAAAGTGTTGATGGAATATTCCAGATTGTGTTTAAGTGTTGTGTGTGGTCTGCAAGTCATCTTTGGATTTGAGGAAGTGTACTTAAATGTTTAATGGTGTTAACACATGTTCGATAACTTGGGTGTTTACATTATTGTGGATATGTTTTTGTGTTTTTGGAAGCATGGTGTGGCATGTATATGTGGATTTAGGTTCAAGTTAAGGTGTGATATGGTCTTCCTTCATTCCTCTCCACCACGAGAATGTTTTGGTGTCGAAATAATTTGAATTTGCGTGTTTGAGGTGCATAGCCGACCTTGAAAGATGTTTTTAAGATTGTGAATGGTATAAAGGAAAGGTGAATTGTGGGAGAAGTTAGTGTAGATGCAAGGATGTGTTGAGATATGAATTTAATCAGATGTAGAGATCTGAAGTGTGAGCTTAATGCCTATGACTCCAATGCAGTGACCAGAAGGGTCTACATTTGTAGAGTACCTAAATTTTTAGATAACAGTGAGTTGGAGGTTACTAATGGTACAAAATTATAGTGGTGGATATTTTTTGTTGCTCTGAGATAGATTTCTCATTATAGAAATATTCTTTCTTCTTATTTCTAATTTGGTAGTGAGCCCTTCTTTTCTTTTGGGCAGTGAGCCCTATGTTAGTGAGCCTATTGTATTCAGTGTTTTAATTACTTTATATTGTGAGTTAATCCTCACCGTATTTTTCTCTTCTTGAGTTTTCCATGTAAATCTAGTGTTCTCATGTGTATGGATGTGTTTGCATTACTGTTTCTCATGTTTATATTCTACTAATGCATGATAAGGGTTTAATGGTTGTTAAGGGTTTAAGAGGGTAATGTAGATCTAAATGTTAATGAGGGTTTTTGATGTTTTAATGTATAGCTAATTCAGCCCCCCTATCAGTTGTCTTGTACATTCAACAACACTATAAAAAATATCTCATTTTCATTAGACGAGTTAAAGGGGGTCTATAATGAATGGTTCATAAGGCATAACAATTGTTGAAAGTTTTTAGATAGGGTAGCAAGCTAAGTAGGATTGATCATAGGGGAAACTCCATGGTTAAGAAAGCTTGAATCAAAGTAGCACTAGGAGGAGTGACCTCCCAAGAAGTCTTGATGCTTCACACCTATGAGCATCACCTAGATGCAATGAGTGCTAAGTGGACCATTCACACTCATGATAAATGGTTTCATGTGAACCACTACTCATGAAATATAGGTCAATACGTTTTAATAATAAACCACATAGTTGAATCTTGATACACATCATAACATTCTTCCATAGCCATTCCTTTCCATTATTTTAGATTCAGAGCATAGCTATTTTCCAATGTGTTTTTATTTCCAAATATAGGATCTATTTTTTTTTAAATCTATTAAAAGGATGGAAGCATTCAATGCATCTAGATGAATTAAAATTTTAATGTAAAAACCTAGATATGTAGCTTTGAAATAAAAGTTAACAAATTTACTTGAATCTACATTTCTAATTTGTAATTCACAATGTTTCTCCATTCAATAATGTTAACTTACCATCTATGGTTATTTAGTAAATTCACTATTTGTAGTGATGATTTATTCCAAATCAAATTTGTAGGGAATATGCATATTTAGAATATCCATACAAAGTGGTCTAATTTATTTGAATTGTTTTTACTAATCTCAGTCTAAGAGTAATATGTTCATGTTGTGAAATTTTATAACATAAATAAATCATTTTTTTAATACAATTCAAAATATTTTAAATGAAATATTGTTATTTAAAGTCTAGATTCCTTGTAATAGGTCAAAAAAAAATCTTGAGTATGCAAAAAAATATAGTTTATTTCAATTAAAATACTCTCCATTCTAGAAAGTGCATCATAAGTTCAGATTAATCCATAATACTTGAAATCAATGAACATTATTTGAATTCAAATTTTTTTACAATAAACCCAAATTAATTATAACAGGGAGAAAAAATAATCTTTATTTAAAATCTATCCTAATTTTGAAAATAAACCATCAATTTTTTCTTTTTCTTTTGACCTGACCAAAGGTGATTAGGATAAGCATTAGATTAAAAATCAATAACTGCAAAGCTATACATATACCCAAAAACACCAAAGATATCGAAGAAGCATACCATTTTTGAAATTACAATTGTAAACTCATAACTACCCACAAAAAATGGTAGCAACCTCTATCGAAGACCAAAGAAAACGACCTCACAAAGAAAAAGTTTCTAATCTTCACAAACCCACAACCTCTATCGGAAACCAAAGGAGATGATCTTACAAAGAAAGAGTTTCTAATCTTCACAACTGCCACTAAAAAATGTTCGAAGCTATCAACTTTGATTATTTAGAACTCCAAAATTAAACATATTTGAACCAAAATAATAAACACTAAATAACCCATTTATAACCACAAACTATCATTCCTTTTGACCATACTCCTAAAATATAAGTCAATAAAAGAAAGGAAAAAACAATAAATCATCACATAAAATGTCATTATTCACTCCATAATCAAACGAGGAAGAAAATGAAGAACAAGATAATAACAATTGACAGCTTTCTATTTGCTTGGATACCTTAAAGTAAGCTAAGCCAGCATGAATACAAGTAACAACTTTTGAAAAGCCCATCTCTGGTTGAAGATAATCCCTCTTGATAACGACTGCTAAATCCTTCTCATAGAGTTGTAAGATTTTCAAAGAAAGATATTATGACTGTCTGCGCCATTCTATAAATTCTGATTGGTGAACTGTGTGATACGCATGTTTTAAGTCATTGAATATATGGGACCCCAGATAAGTATAATTTACAGAAGCTCAGATATCTGTTATCATACAAAATTCTTTTTCATATCTGTTATCATACAAAATTATTTTTCAGACAAACATTAAAAAATTGCAAGATATTTTTTTCTAGATCTATTTGTTTATCTTTATAAGTTATATGTAGATTAATATTATTTGATTTATTTGTTGTAATTTGGATGCTAGTCTGTTATAATAAGTTATTCATTTAAAATAATATTGATAAAAAAATCATTTATATTTATATCTATAAGTACAATTCAATTGATAAAATTATTTGTATTAAAATAAAAAATTGTGAGATCAATTATTATACTAAATCAATAGAAAAACATACTAATTGTTTACGTGAGACAAGTATAAGACAGATATCATATACCATACATCTAAGCTCTCCAATCTTATACACAATTTTTATATAATATAATCTTACAATTTATTATTTTAATACCATTATTTCACACTCTTTTCATATATCACTTTCTATTAGTAATTCTTATTCAACACTAGAAAATATTAATAGTTTAAATTGTAGGTAAAACATTATTACTATTTAAAAAATTATTTTTATTAGGGTAAAAAAGATGGGTTTTTGAAAATGTCCAAAGCCTTTTAGTCGACCTAATAACATATACATGAAGTCCCATGAGATATGAGACTAAGCATAGCAAAAAAATCCAACAAAGTGAGAAATAGAAATAATAATAGAAAAAAAATAATATTAGCACAAACCCAAAAGAAGAGAAACATAGAACAAGGAACTAATTTGGATAAGTTGGCCACTTAATCATAGAGGAATATTTTCATTATTTTGCAAGGAAGTTCATCTATTCTTTAGAGGTCACCTCCATTGGTTTCATCTTTCT
The DNA here is from genome assembly GCA_007258455.2 of Sequoia sempervirens. Classification (NCBI taxonomy): domain Eukaryota; kingdom Viridiplantae; phylum Streptophyta; class Pinopsida; order Cupressales; family Cupressaceae; genus Sequoia; species Sequoia sempervirens. The sequence goes on along the minus strand of VDFB02358134.1, from coordinate 183,142,635 downwards.
TCATTTTACTAAGATCATGCAAGACTTACATGCTTGTGGCCATATTATTTATAGAATCGTTTATTAAAATAAATATTTTTCTTCAAATTTTCCTTTAAATTAGCTTGATTTTTCTCTAGTAAAGCCATCCTATTCTCAACCATCTCTAAGTTCTCAAAAATAGTAAAAAAAATGTTCACTTCATTCCATAATTCCTCATAAAAGGAAATAATTCCTCATAAAAGGAAACATTATTCTAACTAGGGTCTACTAATAGAGTCTCCATTTCTAATTTGTGAATGTTGTCACACATTTTTTCTATAACAAAGTAACCATTTTAATATACTAGTTTGTAGGTCCAAGTTTTCTTCAAGTGATTTGACAGTATACTTTAAATCTTTATGGTTTTTATAGATAACTTATAATAGTTATCTAGAGTTAGTTTAACCTTTTGAGCTCTTATTTTTGCAATATCCTCTTTCACCTTTGGATTGTAGTATAATCATATTTAGGGATGTAAATATGCAACTATTCAACTATTATATCCTTCACATTCTTAGGGATGAGATTAGTTTCATTATGTATTTCCTCAATAGGTATCTTTTTGGTCGCTTTAGGGAGCTCAAGCATTAAGATTTTGACCTTTATTTACTTATTGGATTGAGGGGATTGGTCCTAGGTTTTAATTCAAAGGCTTGGTAAAAAAAATTTAATTCACTAGGGTTGAGCAAGGAAAAACTTAGGCTAGGAGAAGGATGGGAATCTCCCTTATGAGTGGGAAAAGTTTTAGGGCTAGCCTAGGGGTTAAGTACTTTAGCAAGGAATTCACGAGTCTTTTAATAATCCTAGGAATATGACTATTTTATAGAGCTATTACCAATTCAAAATTATAAAAGAAATATATTAAACCTTGGTGAAGAAGGAGGTTATATTTCCATATTAATTTTTTTTTAAATAATTTCTCTAAAGAGATTGGTAAGAGTAAAAAGTGTTGGTGTAGGTTTTTATTTTCCTAGTGGGTTAATTCATTTTCCCTTAGTCCTCGGTTTTTCCTGCACTTAATTAAGCTTGCTTAGGATAATAAAGTGAGTTTATTACTAGGAGATAAGTGTATGGTGTCCCCTTCCTTAAAGGGTGGAACCACTTTCCACTTTTGGTGGTCCATCTCCACTTTTTGTGGTTTATTCCTATTGGTTGGATTTTCCACCTACCCCCTCTCCTAAGTTCTATATAAACTCACTACCTAGCTTGTATTTGCATCCATTCATGCATCTTTGCATTGTATCTCTCAGAGTTTTGGTTTGCATTCTTAATGTTTTTCCAGATTATGTAGCTTTTATTTTCTCTTAAAAAGTTCCTTGGATTATTCAATCTATTTCAGATTTCTAACATGGTATCTAAGCTTTTGTTTTGAGAAATCTAAGTTCTTAGATTCTTGATTGAGAGATTGATTTTCTTGTAAAAATCTTGTAAATTCTTGTATGCTCTTCTCTTGCATTCTTGAATGATCTGGAGAATCAAAAAGTGTTTGCAAAGATTTAATAACCTCTTTATTTTGCATATGTGTTTTGTGAGATCCGGTTGATTGTAGCATTTCTGGTTATATTAGCAACATTTTTTTCTTCTCCAATGTGTCTAGAAGGCTCGATAAAGTCAGATTTAGCTTTTGTTTCATCCAAATTGGAGATCATTTGACATAGTTGTAGGCAAGGGTTTGAAGAAAGTTGATTTTCATTGGAGTCATTTTCTTTTTTGCTTCAAAATTCTAGCTTCTACTCATTTGTGAGAAAAAACAATTTTTGAGTTTTGTAGCCAGGCTTGAAATCTCATCTGGGTATCTTTTAGTTTTTGCATATCTTGAGCAAATCTAAAAAAAAATGCTGTCCAAAAAGCATCGTGTGTCACTTTTCTACAAGTTGAAGGTCATAAGAAATTCATTTTCTCATCTTCTTCTTGCTGGATCAAAAAACCATTTTTGGGTTTTGTTCTTCGCATAAAAATATTTTTGGGTTTATGATATTGTTTATTCATCGCAAATATATTTTTCAAAAATCAAATCAGAAGTAAAATTTTTTGCTAGAAAACATGTTTCCTACAAGCTAAATTTAGTCAGTTTTTCAAAAATCCATATCTTTTGCTTCAGGTGTTGGATTTCAGCAAATAAGATATCGTTGAAAAGCTAGAGATGAGCACTTTCCATCCACATAGTTATTGAGAAGATTTGTTTCCATTTTTTACTAGATATTTCAGGTTGAAGTTGTCTTGTGCTATTTTCCTCAACAGGCTATAACTTTCACCTTGGTGCTCCGATTTTCGGAAACAAATAGACGTTGAAAAGGACTTCAAGAGCACTACAAAGCCATAAGTCTAACTTTTCCATATTTTTTTCAAGTTCATTTTGTATTAGAATTTTTAATTTTGGCTATTTTGAGCCTATTGAGCATTGTATCTTGGAAAAGGCTTTGTAAATACACTAAATTATAAAAGTTCCAACATTATAATATTTGGGAGGGGGGTGATCTTTGATACTAATGAAAAGGGTGTGGTGTTCTTGGTGTTCCTGTGTTCACTAAGTTCTTTCCACATTTCTTCATCATGGCATCAACAACTATTCATATTCTAACTACATACAACTATTTTGAGTGGAAATCACAAATAGAAATTCAATTAAGGAGACTTGGTTTGCATAGAGTAGTAATGGGATTGGAAACGAAACCAAATGAAGATGAAAAAAAGTCTGAGTGGTTTAACAAATGTGATAAAGCACATGGAGAATTGTGTGTGTTTGTATCTCCTAATTTACTCTTTCATATTGAATCTTTGAATACTCCAAATGAAATACGAAAAAAGATAGAATCTCTTTTTGGTACACAAGATTCTATGAGGGGTCATATGTTGGAGAATGAATTAATCAGTTTAAATCTAGACAACTTCAACAAAATTCAAGATTTATTCACCAAAATGAAATCACTAAGGCTACAACTACAATAATGTCAAATTGATAAGAAAGATGAACTATTGATTTTAAGTATTCTCTCAAAGTTAAGTTATGAATATTCAATATTTTTTTCTACCTTCTATGATACTAAGGATGCACTTGGATCTCAATTCAAGATGCCATCTTTGGATTATTTTTCTACTTCTCTCCCATGGAAGCAAGATAAGCTAATTCAGATGGGCACTCTTAAGTCTTCTAAGTCTCATGCCTTAGCTGCCAACCTTGGCACAAATGAATAAAGAGGACAAAGTAGTAACAAGGATAAGAAAACAAAGAATAGCAAAGAGAAGAAGAATCAAAAATTGGCTACTCTAGAAGCAAGTAATGAGACCTCATCTTCAAAAGGTTACAAGCCTAAGAAAGAGAGGGTCAAATGTGCCTATTGTAAGAAACCTGATCATGATGAGCATAAATGTTTGAAGAAACAAGTTGATCATTTGACACACATTCTTGAGAAGAATAATCTCAGTGTTCCTTGATTCTATCAAACAGATTTCAAAAGAGGGTTCTCACAAGGCCAAAGAGAAAAACAAGGGGAAAGAAAAGGGAGAGGTCCTTGTAGTAGTTGCTTCTCCACCATCCACATGGGATCTTGATTCAGGTGCTTCACACCACATGGCTTCAACTAAGGATGAACTTGAATCTATGGAGCCATGTTCTATGCCTTCCATTTTGATGGGTGATGACACTCCACTTAAGGTGTGTGGGAGAGGATCTGTTGATATGGTGGATAGCACATTCTAGGATGTTCTTTATGTACCCTCATTATCAACTACTCTCCTATCTATCTATCAAATCACTCACACAAGCACAAGCAATAGAGTTGAGTTTACTCCTGATTCAATGGTTATTTGTAATTCTACAGTTTTAGTTGGGAGAGAAAATCATTAGTCTCAACTTCATTTGTTCTCTCACTTTGTTCCCAATCCTCCTTTAATTGTTCTACTCACTCATTTAGATGATATTAGTAAATTGTGGCATCAAAATTTTGGTCACTTTAACTACTACTACCTGCAACAGCTCAACAAAAAGGACATGGTTAAAGGATTGCCTACAATTCACTTTTTTAAAGGTGTTTGTCATAGTTGCATTCTTGGAAAGCATCCTAAAGAGAATTTTTACAAAGGAAAATCTTGGAGAGACTCACATCTTTTGGAGTTGGTACATAGTGATTTGGTAGGCCCATTTCTACAACCATCTTTCAATAGAGCCCAATATGTTTTGACATTCATTGATGATTTCTCTAGGTACACCATTATGTACTTTCTCAAAGAGAAGTCTGAAGTCTTCGATTCATTCTTGGAGTATAAGTATTTTGAAAAGAAATAAACTGGAAAATCCATCAAATTTCTGCATACAGATAGTGGGGGGGAATATGTCAACCATAGGTTTGTGCAGTATTGTGCTTCAGAGGGCACTGATTTTCAGCATACAGTTCCCTACAGTCCTCAACAGAATGGAGTTGTAGAATGGAAGAATCGGTCCTTGAAAGAGATGGCTAATTGTATAATTCACTCCAAGTCTTTGGCACCACCTTTATGGGTAGAATCCATTAACTATGTGTGTTATATCTAGAATCATGTTCCCCATAAAGCTTTGAAGGGTGTAACTCCTTTTCAAAATTGGACCAATCAAAAACCATCAGTTAAGCACTTTCGATTGTTTGGCTCTAATGCATGGGCTCACATTCTAGTAGAGAAAAAAAAGGCTATGGATCTGCAAAGCAAGCCTTGTGTATTTGTTGGTTACCTAGATTATGTCAAAAGCTACAGGAGTCTTCATCCTACCACACATGTGTTTTTCATTGAGAGGAGTGTTCAGTTTGAGGAGAGTACTCCCAATCCTTCTCTCAACACTTATCCTACCACCATCAACTTGGAGTCCTTGTATCATGATGATAGTTATTCATATGTTCATAATACATCAAATCATGATGAGGAGTCTTCTTCCTCCACTTTATATGATGATAGTGATCATGAGGATGCACACAATTCATCTTCATAGGATGATGATTCTCCTCCTTCTCCAGTCATAGGGCCTCTTTGGGTTCATTAGAATTTGTAGTCAGCATGTGATTGGGTAGGGGATCAATCAGATCATAGGAGAACAAGATCATAGTTTTAGGATGCTCCACATGCCTTCCTTGCTTCATCTTCTAATCCACATACTTTTCAGGAAGCTTCTGGTGTCCCCAAGTGGGATGCAGCCATACAGGAAGAGTTCAATTCCTTGGAGAGGAACCACACTTGGGATCTTGTCCCACTTCCTAAGGGAAGAAATTTTTTTCAATGCAAGTGGTTCTTTCAAACAAAATATGTAGCAGATGGGTTGGTTGAAAAGCATAAGGCTTGCTTGGTTTCTAAAGAATTCTCCCAAGTTCTAGGGATTGACTACTCTGAGACTTTTGTGCCAGTCGACAAAATGAATTCCATCTGACTTTTCTTTTCCATAGCTACAACACATAGATGGGATGTTCATTAGATGGATGTGAAGAGTGATTTTCTTCATGGTGATCTTCAGGAGGAGATATACATGGAGCAACCACAAGGGTTCATTCAGGATTCTTCACTTTGGGTGCCATCTTTGAAAGTCTCTTTATGACCTCAAACAGGCTCCTCGAACTTGGTACGCCAAGATGGACTCCTTCTGACAGTGAGGTTCACTTGATGCCATTCTGATCCTAATGTCTACATATTACAGTAGGATGATACTCACACCTTCTTGGTTCTCTATGTTGATGACTTTTTGATCACATGGAGTCACTCATCCACCATTCAGGTAGTGAAAACTTCCCATTATGATCAATTTTCAATGTCAGACTTGGGCTTGTTGCACTACTTCTTCAGGATTTAGATTACTCAATCTTCCTCAAGTATCACTCTTTCATAGTCTAAGTACACACTTGACATGCTCCAAAGGTTTCATATGGCTAATTATAAGCCTGCACTAACTCCATTTTTTTCAGGGGTCAAACTTGAGGCTAAGTGTTCTTCACCGTTGGTTGATGGTACTTTGTATTGATAACTTGTTGGTAGTCTCATCTATCTAACTCATACAAGGGCCAACATTTCATATGTAGTAGGCATGGTCTCTCTATTCATGTACAAGCCACATGAGTTGCACTAGAAAGAATCTAAGAAGATTCTTCACTACATCAAGGGTACGCACAATTATGGGATTCATTATGCAGCAGCTGTGGATTTTTAATTGGTGGGACACAAAGATTCAGATTGGGTAGGCGATTCTGAGGATCACAAGTCTACTTCAGGATATTGCTTCTCCCTTGGTTTCGATCGAGTTTTTTGGTCATGTTGGATGTTGTGGTTGTGTTGCTGATATTTGGTTGTCATTGATGTCAACACTATTAGCATTATTGTATTGAAGGTTGTATATGTCGAGGATATTGTAAAAACTGTTAAAGAAAGAGTTCCAGGTTCCCAGTGGAACTGTGAAGGTCATGAAGGTGTCTTTTTCTGTACGTTGAAGATCAACTATTGTGGAATAAAGGGTTTATTTTTGAGAGTATCTAGTTCATCCACTAGAAGTTTCAGAGGCCCGCATGAAGATTTGTTCGAGTTTTGAAGATCTATGTTCTAACAATGTTTATGTGGTCTCTGTCAATGTTCTTGATTAAAGTTGGTATAATTCTAGTAATTCTAGTTGTTGCAAATGTTTCTGTATTGTGTCTTGGTGCTCGTGGATGTTTCTAGATCATGCTCTATCTTTTTTGCACGTCTGTGTTGATCGGTGTGCTCATGGTCGAATATTTTTCTCGGTATGTTCGGGTTTTCATGTTCTTGGCTGACATGATGGTTGTGGCGTGTTGTGGATCCTTGAATATTTAATTATGAATGTTTGGCGTGCTTGAGTATTTTTTTTTGGGTCGCATCATGATATTAGTCGATGGAGTTTGATCCACATTGAATTTTTTTTTGTAAATTTGGGCCGACATTGAAAATATGTCTTATAGTTGGCCAACAAGGTTGTTGATGTAATTCCATGTTGTGAATATATAAGAGCGATTTTTTGAGAAAATTTAGTGTGTGCATAAGAGAAAATGTGTGCCAGAGAAAGTGCAGATGTGCGATTAGTGTCCAAATCATTCGATTGTAGAGCAAAGTGAGAAGAAGTTTGAGCAAAGTGTAAAGAAGGTTTTATGTCCTTAACTGGAACTGTAATCAGGCTTGTGAAGAATCTATTTCCTCAGTTCATACCCTATAGATCTAATCCATATTGTTGTGTATTGTTGGGTAGTGAGCCCTCTTGTATTTGAACAGTGAGCTCTAGGCAGTGTGCCTAAATGCATGTGCATTCCCATTATTTTTCTTATACTTTTAAGAAGGTATAATATTGTGGACTAACATCCACGGTGGTTTTTCCCCTAACAAGGTTTCCACATAAAAAAAATATTGGTGTTCTCTATGCTTTTGATGTGTTGTTTGTTCATGGTTTATTATTCATTCACCAAATCTTATATTAAGTTAAGTTTGAAAAAGTTTAAATATTCTATGAAAACTAATTCACCCCTCCACTCTCAGTTGTCTTTCATTTTTTTTTTCAATAGGTCTAGCAAGAAGAATTCTTCTATTGCTCTTTCATCTATAGAGGCTAAGTATTGAGGAGCAATTAATGTTGCTACTGAGGCCATATGGCTTCAAAACATTCTCACTGAGTTTGGCATTCCCTTCTGAAAGCCCACAATCATCAATTGTGACAACCAAAGTGTGATTCATATCTCTCGTAATCTGGTCCATCATCAGTGGACCAAGCACATCAAGATCCACATGCACTACATTTGAGAGTTGATTCATAGTGAGATCATTGATATCAAGTACTGTCCGACATCAAATTAGACTATAGAAATCTTCACCAAACCCTTCACTGAGAGCATGTTCCTTCATTTATGGTCTTTTCTTGGGGTGTGGTTGGTGTCATCCATGGAGGGGGCTACTTAGTCCTTCTTTTCTTCTTTTCATCTCTCTTTTGGGGAGGAGTTTTTTCCCACTAGGTTTTCTCCTTTTCTCTGATTGTGAGAGATTTCTCTACATTGCATTTGTACATGGGTACCTAACCTGGCCTCATTTGTCAGGACCCATCATATTTTGTATCACCCTAAGCTTTGCTTAAGGGGGGGTGTTGGTGTAGGTTTTTATTTTCCTAGTGGGTTAATTTATTTCCCCTTAGTCCTAGGTTTTTCCTACACTTAATTAAGCTTTCTTAGGATAATAAAGTGAGTTTATTACTAGGAGATAAGTGTGTGGTTTCCCCTTCCTTAAAGGGTGGAACCACTTTCCACTTTTGGTGGCATCCTCCACTTTTGGTGGTCCATCTCCACTTGTTGTGGTTTATTCCTATTGCTTAGATTTTCCACCTACCTCCTCTCATAAGTTCTATATAAACTCACTACCTAGCTTGTATGCATCCATTCATGCATCTTTGCATTGTATCTTTTCAGCTTTGAAGCTCTTAATGCAATTCGGTCACATCAACATTGCATAATCTATTAGAATTTTGGTTTGAATTCTTAATGTTTTTCCAATTTATGTAGCTTTGATTTTCTCTTAAAAATTTCCTTGGGTTATTCAATCTATTTACGATTTCTAACAAAAAGAATCTCATTTTCACTTTGTATCTAAGATGGTTTAGCATGAGTAAATGATACAAAAATACCTATTTATACCATGACTTGAGGGTAACATATTTAATGATGATAGTTGAAACCTTAGTCCATGAATTTCTAAGGGCATCCTTATAAAACCCATTTTGGAACCTGTTGATGGCGATTTTGGCACCACAACAATGCAAGTAGAATATTGCTACTCTGCTCCTTCTGAAAGAGAAAGGAAACGCATGGATGCCTTAGCTCCCAAGGTCTTGGTAGTTGGGTCTCAACTGTGCCGATGTTGCTCAGTGGCCAATGCAACAGTAATATTCAAGGGGCCTGCTGGTGTTGAGCTTCTGGATTGTTCTAAGATCAAGCATGAAATAAAACCTACTTTAAATGGGGTTTTTAAAGAAACAACAAAAGATAGATCAGGGTTTTGAAATAGAAAAGAACAATAGTTCATCCAACTTTAACCAGACTTATTAACTTCAAGGAATTTGTAAACTAAAACTGTAGAACAAGATAAGCTGTGATTGACAGACAACCTCTTTCATTCACAGTGCTAACTCGCATGACAGATTTTAATTACCATTTAAATGAAACACAAAATAATACTTCATTCCTTAAAGGCTCCACAAATCAAATGATCAAACTAAGACAAGTATCACTCAAGAACACAACATGAAGTAGATTAAACTCTAATTACTTCTACTGCTATTTAAAACAGATAAACAATGTTTAAAAGGCTGGCACAATCACTAGTGTACAGAGAATCTGAATCTTCAAATTGCTTGCAACTATACTAAGAAGATTTAGGAAATACATTACAATCTGTACTGAAATCTAACATGTTTAACCAAGAAGATAACAGAAGCTCTCATTACTAAGAACCAAGAAGCAACTCAATCTCCTTCCATTAAACGAATAACTCCTAATAGTTCTTAGTCTAAAAGTTTTCTATTCCTAGAAATTCTAATCTCGGAGTTCTAACTTTTCTCTCTATCCTTCTAAATTATTCCAACCCCTCACGCAGAGGAAAGAATGCCTTATATATAGAATGCATCATCAGAATGCACTGTCCCTTGCACTAGGGCTTACAAAATATCTGCACCTGGGAGAGTCGGCTCTCAGATCTTCTGAAAGAAAAGTCAAAATTGAATTCAAAGCAGAAGCCCTGCTGTCCATGCTTCACGAAGGATTTCTATCCTTAGGAGAAGTCCTTTTGATCTTCTGGTAGCTATTGCATTTACTCCTTTGTCTTGGTGTTCATCTTTGAAATCCCTCTGCAATCTACCTTGAATGCTCAAAAGATCGTCATTAATATCGATCTATCTCCTCACTAGCAGTGGCCACAGCTGTCCCTATGAGTCACTAATCTTTCATCTTTCTTTCGGCTTCCCTCACATCCTGGACTTCCCTATATATTGACCACCCTTCCAGAAAACCCCTCGGGCCTCCTTGCAAATCTGAACATTCAATCCATCGCCACCTGCTCTCAGAAAGGGACCCATCTGATTGGGCAATCACCGGCCACGCAAGACTCCTCAGTGGTTAAAAGCGGTTGGCTTAGCATCGCATGTCAGTGAGACACCTCTGGTGTCCCCCCGATGCGATTTTACCATCAGGTAGCCATTAGTAAGACACGAGACAGTCGGTGGGATGTCTCAGTGGGCTCAGAAGCTATATTGAGCTCATAGAAGACCATCAGCCAGACTCCATCCTTTCGCTGAGACCACATGGCGAAGCTCTTATTTTCTCTTGGAGTCTCACCAACATCCTCCTTCACTGGGGAAATCCATCGCTGTCGACAAGACCTTCAGTGAACTCCTTTTCATTTTCGCCGAGCTCCGATTCCTTTCTTCCTCTCAGGCTCAAGCTCATTCTCTTTCACTAAGAGTTTCTCGGGTCGGCAGGACATCATACCGAACCCGTTGCATTCGTTCCGAGTCTGGCCGAGCTCCCCCTATTCTCTTCGGGCTCCTTTGCTTTGGTTTGACCTCCACCTTTCGGCCAGACACTACGGTAGTCATACTGAGGGTGTGCTTCACTATAACATCCCTTCATCAGGGAGACATCTTGCAGATACCTCACCTCCTGGAGAAAGCTCCACTCGATCATCCCGTTGTCGCTGAGACACAACGGTTCTCTCACTAAAGACGATCAATGGAACTCCTAGCGCTACGTTGATGTGACATTCCATCTTCGTGAAGACTTCTTAGCGAGCCCCAACTGCTACGCTGATGCCCTTCAGGTTTCGGTGAGACATTCACCGTTCGGCAAGACCCTTCATCAAAAATGAACTGCCGAAGTGATTTGTTTGTCGCTGCTAGTTGGTAGGACAAATGATTTTCGCCAAGACCTTCTAGCGAAGAGCAAAAGCTTTGCCGATATGAGGATTTCTTTGACAACGGTCGGTGAGACTTGAAGTCTTCGTTGAGACCTTTCTCCACAGACAACCCCTCATGCCGATAGGAAACTTCATGTCGCCAGTACCTTGCGTGGTGTCGTGCCGATAGGAAACTTCACATGAATTTCGATCGCTATGACATCTCTGAGGTCCTGCCGACTTTTACCGTAACTGATTTTTAAGACCAATTGCATTAAGGTATGGCATCCAACTAAGCTCACCTAGCAAATATTCCCAGGTGCAGGATTCAAACCTATAAAAGAAAGGTATGTATTAGTCCTCATAAGTAAATAAGACATATCATAATGAATCCACCATTGCTTATAATTCCTTCACTGAATTCCCAGTAAGGAGAAAACCAGCTTAGGTTAAGATAGAACCAAAATTAAATCAGACAGATCAACAGTCAAAACTGAGAGGAAGACAGAAGAATTCCAAAGAGGAAAACAAGTAACCAGAAGCAAAGTAATCAAAAAGAAAAAGGGGGGACCCATTTTGATCCAAATCAAAGTGGGGTGGTTATGCAAGGCATAACAAATGGCGACTCGGCTAGGAAAATGGTTTAACCATTTTCATGAATCTGAAGGGTTCAGCTACCCAGAACTCTGGTTCATGAACATCACAACATCAGTTAGGTCAGTTAAAATAAGCAAGGTAGAGCTAAAATCTCAAATGTAAGTCAAACAAAGGCTACCCCCTGAATCCATGTGTGTGTTTAATAGTGCACCATTCCTTTCATAAATTTTCTTCATCTTTTGAACAACAATGTGTAAGATTTGAGCTACATGAGTTGACTTCCTCCGTGCAATGATATCTTGGGCATTGCTCCGCTACCAGTCAGGCGTCCATAGCCCAGACGAAGATACCCCTAGTTTTCTCACAGCATTGCTCTACTGCTAGTCATGCATCCATAGCCCCGGTAGAGATACTGGAATCACCCATTCATATTGAACCCTTTTCTATTGATAATTATTTTCTTCTCTTCTTTTTTTTTCAGATATTTCATTTGGCTCTTTTCCTTTTCAATATGTCAGATGCTTAACATCTTATCTGGGTTGAAAACTACAATGGACCTCATAACAGCACTTGGAAGTCAGATTTTTCACTCAAATCTTAAAACACTGTCATCCTAGGACAAATACACTATTAGAAGAGGAGATGGTTTTTTTAAATGATCTGTGACAAATTCAGGGGAGTTGATGAATGTTACTTACTTGGTACCTTGTTCCCCAAAACTTTCCACAACCTTTATTGACAATAAACATGAAACAATGAATTAAGGACAAAATCATCCAACAAGAAAACTTGAAAATACCTAAACCACTTCTCTCCTAATGACCATAGTACACTTCAGATAACAACCAACCACTTTGAGATGCAACAGAAAAAATAGATCCCCAAATAACAAAAAAAATAGAAAACCAAAAGGAAAAGAAGACAAAAGGGGGGCAGGAACAAACATATAAACAAGAAGGTAATTACAAACAAGAGCCACACCATTTACACAAAGAGCATAAAATTATTCACATAAAGGAAAGAGTTATTTACAAAATGAAGTACAAAAGTCACAAATATAAATGCAAATTATTTACAAACAAAAAACAAATAAGACACTTACCTAAAGAACGACGAAAACTTATATACAGGACATGAGTCAACAAGCCTCACGACTCGAAATAGTGCTTGAGGAACTACCCATTGACAGGAAATGGAACCCGTTCACCAGTTAAACTACTCAGTCTGAAAGAATTTTCCCCTAGGATCTCAGCAATTTGATAAGGACCCAGGCATAATTTGTCAAACTTTTGATGGCTACCCTTTTTTTCATTGGCTTTATCCCATAACAATACTAGGTCTGATATCCTAAAAGCTTTTATCTTGGCTCTTTTGTCAAACCAGCATTTGACAACAGCCTGATGCTTAAAGAAATGTTGTAAGGCCATATCCCGCTGCTCTTCTAATTTCAACAAAGCAGCCAACCAAACCTCTATCCTATTGTCACTGGAGTAAAATTTCTGCATGAACTCCAAGATAGGTATTTGCAGATGGATAGGAAAGATAGGCTCTTGGCCATATACCATTTTGAACGGTGAGGTGTTTAAGGCAGCCTTAATCCTAGTCCTATCTGCCCATAATGTGAATCTCAGCTAGGTATGCCAGTCCCTAGGGTTGTGTTCTAACAGCTTCTTAATCACCCCTAAGAGATTCTTGTTGGTAGACTCTGCAACTCCATTTCCTTGTGGATAATAATTTGAAGAATATTTCAAGACAATCTTGTGGTCATATGCCTAGGAAATAAATTCAGCAGAAGAGAAGGCAGAACCATTATCACCTACTAGAGAAAAAGGTAGCCCAAACCTTGTAGTGATGCATTTGGTGGGAAACTTGATCACTACCTCTATGGTGCTATTCTTGCAAGGTATGGCCTATGTCCACCTTGTGCAGTAGTCAGTGGCAGTCAAGATGAATTTATGTCTTGTAGATGAGTTCGGGTTAATCACTCCAATAAAATCCAGTGCCCACTGGGCAAATGGCCTCACCTCATAGACAGGCTGTAATGGCATGGCTACATGGCGTTCCCTTGGTGCAAAAACCTGGCAAGTATGACATGTCCTCACATGTTGGTGTGTGTCCTTGAATACATAGGGCCAATAATAACTAGACCTAAGGATCTGGTGTGCCAAAGAATCTACGGAACCATGACCTGTGCCATGTTTCCCATGAAATTTAGAGATCACTTGCTTGGCCTCTTGATGATCAAGGCATCTTAAATATAGTCCGTCAAAATTCCTCCTGTATAGCAAACTTCCTTTGAACATATAATGAGAACTCTTTAGTCTCAGAGCTCTCCTTTGCGTTGGATTCATCCCCTCTGGACACCGATTGTTGAGCATCAGATGGACCACATCAGCATACCAGGGATCATTGGAGAAGGATTGGGTCGTATATTGCTGGCAAACAACATTGTTACTAGCATTTGCCATGGACTGAGATAGACCCGTGCCCCTGACTAATCTCATAGGGCATATCTCCAGATCGAACTCCTATAAGATAGCCATCCACTTTCCCCTTCTTTCTCCTAGCTCGCTCTGCATCAGTAGGGATTTGACAACTGCATCTGGGACAATAGTGATGGCTTGACTTTGGAGAATGTAATGTCAGAATTTCTTAACAACCCAAACCAGTGCAAAAGCTTGCTTCTCCGGGAGTGGGTATCTGATTTCTGCGTTCTTGAATGGAGAACTCATGAAAGTGATTGGCCTCTCACCTGACTCTTGTCCTCATTGAGTTAATATGGTTGCACACGAGTGCTCAGAGGTGAAAGAATAGATGTAGAATGGCTTAATGTAATCTGGGCTGGTAAGAACCGGTGCCTCTGAGATGGATCACTTAATTTGCATGAATGCGGCTTTTGCCTCCTCAGTCCACTCTGTTCTGGCGTCCTTCATCATTTCATTCAGGGGTTTCACAATTTCAGCAAAACCCATGATGAACTTCCTCATGAAGTTGATTTTCCTGAAGAAAGACTTCATTTCTTTCTTGCTCCCTAGCCGGGTGATCTTCAAAATGGACTCAACTCGGTCTGGATCAATTGATATTCCCCTTTCATAAATTATATGTCCTAAGAGCCTTCCTTCAGAGACTCCGAACACGCACTTGTTGGGGTTCAAGGAGACGCCATATTGAATACATCTTTGGAGAACCTTGGCCAAGTTGGCAACATGATTAAATCAATCCTTGGAGAACACTGTCAAGTCATCTATGTAAACAATAATACATTTTCCAATTAGATCTTTGAAAGCTATGTCCATGGCACGCTGGAAAGTTGCTCTAGCATTTATCAGACCAAATGGCATCCTTTTGTATGCGAATGTCCCCCACTTGGTAGTGAAAGCCGTCTTCATCCTGTCCTGAAAGTCAACCATCACCTGATTGTACCCAGAGTAACCATCCAAGAATGACATCATCTGTGCTCCATTGACCATCTGTAATACCTCTTCCAAGGAAGGAAGTGGATAATTATCCTTTTTTGAAGCCTTGTTCAGGTTTCTAAAGTCAACGCACAGCCTAATCTCCCCGTTCTTCTTGCGGACTGGAACTAAGTTAGCCACCCACATTGAGTGATGCACAGGGAAGATTATCCTTGCAGACAACAATTTCTGAACTTCTTTATAAATTAATGGCTCAATCAGAGCATTGACAGGGCACTGCTTCTGTCAAAAGGGTTTAGCCTCAGGCTTCAAGGGGATAGTGTGGGTCATAACAGAAGAATCAAAGGTCTGGAGGTCTTTATACCCCCATGTGATCGCATCAATATCCCTTTTAAGTGCCCTCACTATGTCTCTTCTGATTGTTTCGGGGCAGGCCTTCCCTATGTAGACATTCCTTTCAGGACCCGAGTCAGCTAGGTTAATCATGTCATATTCACCTCCTTTTCCTTCAATTGATGCCTTCTCTCGAGCCTTTGAGTCTGAGTCAAAAATCCTTTCTAGAGCAACCATTCCCTTGGGAATGTTATTAGTTTTCAGATTAAGGACCCCTTCTGTATCACAATCTCTAGGGTTCCAATCTCCTTGATCCCTGTCAGAATCATTAATGATTTGCCCCTCGAAAACATCAGAACTTGCTAGAAAAGAAAGTATATGTCGGTCATCATCGAAAACTTGAATTTTTTTTATATTATCAGGAATAGCTGGGGTGGACATCAATTCCACCAAGAACCTTTTGAATTTAGAGCCTTGCATAGGCTCCAAGGTGCTTGCAGCAACAGCCAATGAATCTGCTACATGATTGTCCTCTCTAGGGATCAGATTAATCCCAAAAGCATCAAAGTCCTCAATCAGGTTCCATACCCAATTTCTATAAATTGCCAGTCTTCTGTTGTGACATGTATATTGGCTGCGCACTTGCTTGACAACAACCTCTGAATCTCCTTGGACCACCAAGGCAGTGACCCTTTTCTTATGTGCAAACATTAATCCTAGAGCTAGAGCTTCATATTCAGCCACATTATTAGTGCACCCGAATTGCAGCCTGTAAGAAGCAAAGAAAATTTTCCCTTTCAGGCTAGTTAGTACAATTCCAACACCACAACCAGTCTTGGACTTGGATCCATCAAAGGTAAGGGTCCACAACTGATCCCAAGCAGGGGGTAATCCTTTTGAAGTTTTCACAAGTATTTGAATAGGACTAACCAAGGGTGGGATTTCTTGATTACTTAGACCAGTTACAGGGGAAGGATCCTCTAAAGGTTCCCTAGGTATACTTTGCAATTTTGGCTCAGTTGTATTATCTGACCTATGGTTATCTACCTGGCAGTCATTTGTCCCTTGACTTGATTCCTTGAGCTTGTTTTCATTTATGAGTGTAGGGGTATCAAACAATCCTTGAGGCTATTCTTTATCAACATGCTGATTCAAGAGTATATCTGAGGTGGGATCTATTTGAGAAAGAACTCCTATTAAAGGCACCCTGTCCCTGGTTAGCATGATTGCTTCCTTGGCCTCAAATTAAAAGTGGTCTGTAGAGGTCTCAGGATGATTTGTGCTAGCTTCCTCAGCTTGGGAAACTTGACTTAAAATGTCCATGCAATGCTGACAAGTCAATTCAGAGTGGTTTTGATAGTGTACCCTGCACCAATTAGGGAGCAAAAGGCTTAGCAAATCAGTGTCTTTCCCTAGGATCAGCTGATCTTGTTGTAATTTCCTGACCAAGGTACGCTAATTTTCATGAATCAAGGGATCAGGGCACTTCTATTTTGACATGTCCTTGGCATTGAGAACCGAGAAGGTTAGAATCTCTTCTCTTTTGTAAACCCCTATCTCAGTCTCAAAGTAAGCTACCTCATTGGGACAATCATACTCAGTGATGATATGCTTGAGGCGAGGCTCACTTTCAATCCTGATCCGATTAGGAATCCCTTTCCATGATAGCCACATATGTGAAAAGTCAAGGGAGAGATATCCCCCTAAATTTTTCATCAGATCTCGGCTTAGTAGCATACCATAGGTCTCAAGGATATCTGCTACTTGAATGTCCATGTTTGTTAGGATCCTAGGTTCAGACCCAACTTGGACATGTATGTTCTTTAACTCCCCCACTACATTGACCTCTATTTTGTCCAGCTGAATGACTTTCTTATTGGTTTGAATGGGGTTTAATCCTAACCTCTTGCATATGGAAAATGGCATGACATTTCCTGAAGCCCCTGAATCCAATAAATAGTTATGTAGGTTTTTTCTAGAAATTCTTAAACTTAAAAGGAAAGGTGGAGTACCTACCTTGTTTCTGTACGAGGCTTCATTCACATCCCCAGCAAGTGCCACCTTGCTCTTTCCTTTTGACTTATCAGCTTGTTCTAGAGCTTTCAGGACTATCTCCCTTTGAGCAAGGCACCACTTTAAGATATCAAAATATGACAAAGAAGTTTTATGTTTCTACATCTCAGAAACAATGTCAAATTATGTATTACAACTTGAATTACTTTTGAAAAAGGTAGAGGAATTACCCTTACTGTAGAAGTCAGGTGGACCTTTTGGTGGAGTAGGATTATTATTAGCATTTTGGTTTGGAGGCACCATGTGATTAGGAGGCGCTGAGGTAGTGAATGGTCCCTTGCCTTGATTTCTCAGAAAGTGTCCTCCTTTTGTTTGAAAAGCATGGGCATCATATGAATCTCCCTCTAGTTCAATCTCTTCTTGTCTTGGGAATGAAGGCTCCTCCTCAAAGAGCTCATAAGTCATTGCAGTATCCATTGAGTCACTTCCTTTGTTGGAACTCCCCTGGAATGTGTGGGCATCTTCGTGTGCCATCTTGACAACTTTCTCCATTTGAGGATAGTTTACCTCAGAATGGGTTGTTGTATCATGCAGCCTGCACCAATTAGTCATGAAATTCAGATCAGCCACATTTGCAATATGTGCTCTTTCCTCATTTGCTTGATAATTATGAGGAACTCCACCGTTATTAGGCCTCGTATTCCATTGCCTGTTGTTATTTGTTCTCTGGCTGTACCCTCTATTTTGGTTCTGGTAGCCTCTTTGGTTGTAGTTGTTGTTATTCTGATTAGGGTAGTTCCCTTGGTTTTGGGAAGGGTTCAACCGAAGTTGAGCCATGTCATTGGTAACTTGAGACAGTGTTTTCTTTAGGGTCTCTACCTCGTTCGTAAGCTGAACTATCTTCTCACTTTCCACACTCTTAACAACAGGAGGCTAATCAACATAACTTGGAGTTCCAATTTGGTTAGGATAACCATGGGAACTTGGAGGAACCTGCGGTTGTTGAAAGAGATCAGAAGTTCCAGTGGCAAAGAATGGAACAGGTGGTTGGGTCTGCAAATCAGACATAGGCCCATAATGTGAAGGAGACATTCCTGGGATAGTGTTGAATAGAGGAGTTGAGCTATGCATTTGATATCCCATTGAAGGGAAACCCCCTCCTAGGCCTCCTTGTTGAAAACTAGTTTATTGTTGCAGCTTGATAGCTAGGTGGTAGACTTTGGATAGAGAATCAATTTCACCTGGTTGGTAAGTCCTTTGCAGGAACAAACCTAGCAAAGGATCTATAACCCTAAAATATTCCTGGATAGCACTGTCCTCAGTGACTAGATAGGGATCTTGCAGTCTCCTATACATTCGTTGGAACCTAGTATTGAATAAAGGCAAAGATTCGCCTGGTTCCTTTCTTATGGTTGCAAACTGGTGGTATAAAAGGGCTGGATCCACATACACCCTGAACTAGTTAATGAAGGAATTTTCCAAATGTGTTTAGGTCAGGATGGAACCTTGAGGAAGATTAAGGTACCAATTATATGCCATATCCCCTAAGGAGTAAGGGAACAATCTGCAAACTACATCGTGATGAGCTATCTGAGCTCTAGTACAAGCATCCTTGAAAGCTTGTATGTGCTCTTCAGCACTTCTTGACTCACCATGAATATAATTGGGGCATAATTTATCAGGGTTCTTGGGCATGTCATGAAAACCTCCAGGGATAGTCCCCAGTGGAGAGGAATTATTCTGAAAGAATGCCATTGGTGGCGGTGGTGGTTGAGCTAGCTATTGTATGGGTTGAACCAGCTGTGATGACAATTGAGATTTACGTGATGGTGGATTTATAGGTATCCACTGGGGTATTGGTGAAAAGCCTAGTGGAGTGAGCAGAGCTGATAAAGGTGGTATGATAGTTGCCCCAGTCTTGTGACCTTTATGTCTTGTTGGGGTCTTGAGTTCTATCAAAGGTGGTGGATTTTCAGCTAATTGAAGAACTCTGTGGGACTTCTCTGAGGATGAAAACCCGGCTTTATCCAGTTTTCCCTTCGAGGCCCTCCTTCTAGCACCAGTTCCTGTTGATGGCGATTTTGGCACCACAACAATGCAAGCAAAATATTGCTACTCTGCTCCTCCTGAAAGAGAAAGGCAATGCATGGATGCCTTAGCTCCCAAGGTCTTGGTAGTTGGGTCTCAATTGTGCTGATGTTGCTTAGTGGCCAATGCAACAGTAATATTCAAGGGGCCTGCTGGTGTTGAGCTTCTGGATTGTTCTAAGATCAAGCATGAAATAAAACCTACTTTAAATGGGGTTTTTAAAGAAACAACAAAAGATAGATCAGGGTTTTGAAATAGAAAAGAACAATAGTTCATCCAACTTTAACCAGACTTGTTAACTTCAAGGAATTTGTAAACTAAAACTGTAGAATAAGATAATCTTGTGATTGACACACAACCTCTTTCATTCATAGTGCTAACTTGCATGACAAATTTTAATTACAATTTAAATGAAACACAAAATAATACTTCATTCCTTAAAGGCTCCACAAATCAAATGATCAAACTAAGACAAGTATCAGTCAAGAACACAACATGAAGTAGATTAAACTCTAATTGCTTCTACTGCTATTTAAAATAAATAAAAAATGTTTACAAGGTTGGCACAATCACCAGTGTACAGAGAATCTGAATCTTCAGATTGCTTGCAACTATACTAAGAAGATTTAGGAAATACATTACAATATGTACTGAAATCTAACATGTTTAACCAAGAAGATAAGAGAAGCTCTCATTACTGAGAACCAAGAAGCAACTCAATCTCCTTCCATTAAACGAATAACTCCTAACAGTTCTTAGTCTAAATTTTTTCTATTCCTAGAAATTCTAATCTCAGAGTTCTAACTTTTCTCTCTATCCTTCTAAATTATTCCAACCCCTCACATAGAGGCAAGAATGCCTTATATATAGAATGCATCATCAGAATGCACTGTCCCTTGCACTAGGGCTTACAAAATATCTGCACTTGGGAGAGTCGGCTCTCAGATCTTCTGAAAGAAAAGTCAAAATTGCATTCAAAGCGAAAGCCCTACTTTCCATGCTTCATGAAGGATTTCTATCCTTAGGAGAAGTCCTTTTGATCTTCTGTTAGCTGTTGCATTTACTCCTCTGTCTCGGTGTTCATCTTTGAACTCCCTCTGCAATCTGCCTTGAATGCTCAAAAGATTGTCATTAATATCGATCTATCTCCTCACCAGCAGTGGCCATAGTTGTCCCTGTGAGTCACTAATCTTTCATCTTTCTTTCGGCTTCCCTCACATCCTGGACTTCCCTGTATATTGACCACCCTTCCAGAAAATCCCTCGGGCCTCCTTACAGATCTGAACATTCAATCCATCGCCACCTGCTCTCAGAAAGGGACCCATCTGATTGGGCAATCACCGGCCACGCAAGACTCTTCGGTGGTCAAAAGCGGTTGGCTTAGCATCGCATGTCAATGAGACACCTCTGGTGTCTCCCCGATGTGATTTTACCATCAGGCAGCCATCGGCAAGACACGAGACAGTCGGTGGGACATCTCGGCGGGCTCAGAAGCTATATCGAGCTCATAGAAGACCATCAGCCAGACTCCATCCTTTCGCTGAGACCACATGGCGAAGCTCTTGTTTTCTCTTGGAGTCTTCCCGACATCCTCCTTCACTGGGGAAATCCATCGCTGTTGATAAGACCTTCAGCGAACTCCTTTTCATTTTCGCCGATCTCTGATTCCTTTCTTCCTCTCAGGCTCGAGCTCATTCTCTTTCGCTAAGAGTTTCTTAAGTCGGCAGGACATCATACCAAACCCGTTGCATTTGTTCCGAGTCTCGCTGAGCTCCCCCTATTCTCTTCGGGCTCCTTTACTTTGGTTTGACCTCCACCTTTCAGCCAGACACTACGGTAGTCATACCGAGGGTGCTTTTCGCTATAACATCCCTTCGTCGGGGAGACGTCTTGCAGATACCTCACCTCCCAGCGAAAGCTCCACCCGATCATCCCGTTGTCGTTGATACACAGTGGTTCTCTCACTAAAGACGATCAATGGAACCCCTAGCACTGCATCGGCATGGCATTCCATCTTTGCGAGGACTTCTGAGTGAGCCCCAACTGCTACACCGACACCCTTCAGGTTTCGGTGAGACATTCACCATTCGGCAAGACCCTTCATCGAAAATGAACTCCTGCCGAAGTGATTTGTTTGTCGCTGCTAGTCGGCAAGACAAATGATTTTTTCCAAGACCTTCTAGTGAAGAGAAAAACCTTTGCCGATATGAGGATGTCTTTGACAGCGGTCAGTGAGACTTGAAGTCTTCTGTTGTCACCTAGAAATGCACCCTATGCAAAGTTGTAAAACTGAGCTTTCTAGTGAAACATTGGATCACTCCAAGGCTGTGGGTCACCTAAGATTGGAGTGAACCTCCGAAGAAGGCCAGCTTCCTTTGGGTATCACCTAAAACTACTGATTTTTTGAAGGAAAAGGGAGAGAGATAATGCATAAAAATGAAAATTAAACTCTAAGGTGATGCACCAAAATGATAGGAACAATGAGATACTCGAGCTACACTTGAATACTGGTGACAGCCATGAGAATGCACAACAAGATCCTGTAGATCACACATTCAAACAGGTTTGACATGCACATACCTTTAAGAAGGAAAGGCAAATTTTCAAAAACTAGAAGCTCATGTGCAGGATTAAGTGAACACAGTTTGTAACCTACATGATACTACTTCTGCAAAGAAAGGCACGACATGAAACAAAATCCATAAGGAAAGAGGATATTTCACTAAGTAGCTCAATGAATCACTTAAAAGAATGCACTATACTTGACAAGAGTTAGAAGGCAGAATGATGGACCATCAATAGTAACCAAGTTAGATTTTGTATATTATGTTCCAAATTGAGTTACAGAATCCTGCTAGTTTGAGAGAGGACTACAAAAAGGGTCACAGACTTTAGAGGAGCATACATCAGAATTCCTTACAAAAGGAAAAAAATGCCTTATATAAAAAAGTAAGGTTGGCCCCTAAGGGCTTACAAAAAATATCAGGCTCAGAAAGATCTATCCTCAGATCTTTTGATTAAAATTAAATGCTGCATTCGGTTGAATCCTTGATGTCCATGTCGGTGTGTCGGTGAAGAAACACTCCTGGAGAAGCCTTCTGCAGATCTTTTTTGCAACCACCGCATTCACTTCTGATCCTCGTGTCCACCTTTGAATTCCCCCCAGTCGAGCTGCTTTGAATGCTCCTGAGCTCATGTTGCTTTTCCTTCTATTAATCACCTTCTCTTGGCACCTAGTTCTACTACCACGGCTTGCTTTGGCTTTCTCTGATTGGTTGAGCCTACCCCTGTAAGCGGTCAAAACTCCTGAAAAGAATCGCATCTCGGTGAGACACTGAAAGTATCTCGCCGATGCGATTATATCATTCTGCAACTTATTGGTCGGATCCTTCTTTGGTCAGTGAGACCTCTCGCTGAGCTTCTTCTTGTCTCCTTTTCCTTTTAATTTCGCCATCACCCCTAAGCTCCTCTTCAGTCGGCAAGACACTACCGAGTTCTTCATTTCTTTCGGCAAGACTCTGCTAGTCGGGAAGACTTCATAGCGAGGTCCCCCAGCCATACCGATATCTGCTTTTGTCGCTGAGACACCCTCCATTCGTCGAGACCTCTTGTAGACTCCTTCCTTACGCTGAGATCTCCTTGTCTTTTTCCGTGACTCTCACCAGTCAGGAAGACATCTCCCTAAGCTCCTTTATCTTCGGCGAGACCACCGACCTTCGGCAAGACCCTTTGGTATCGGCGAGACATCTCACTGATCTTCATTCCTTATACTGAAGCCACGACCTTTCGGTGAGACTTCAGTTGGTCGCCAGGACCTTTTGGCGAATGCTTTGCCTTCGGCAAGTTCCTTTTCTTGTCGAGGAGACAACCTTACTTCGGCAAGACCTCTTGCCGAAGTCCTTTTCTCAGCGAGGCCCTTTTGTTGTTGGCGAGACTCCCGCCGAAGGAAAACATATTGAGGCCCTTTACTCAGTTGGTGAGACTAAATGTCTTCGCCGAGACATTACGGCGAAGGAATTTCCTCTTAGTGATCTCTTTTTGTCGGTGAGACATTGGAGTCGGGGAGACCTTTCTCCAACTTGAATGCTATGCCGAAGGCTCCGTGTTGTCAGCGAGACATCACCGGTTCACCAAGACCATATGCCGAAATACATCTTCTGTCGAAACCTTATTGTTGGTCCGGAAGACTTCACTGGTCGCCGAGACTCATGCCAAACTCTTCATTCTGCCCGAGCTTCAAATCTTTTGTTTCGCTGAGACTTTCTGGATCGCCGAGACCTTCTGTAGACTTCCCTTACTTACCCCAAACGCAAGCAGTCGGTGTGACTTTCTCACATCTCTGAGACCTCCCACTGAAGGAAAAACCTTATGCCGATAGCGAAACCCCTGCTAGTTGGCAAGACTCTATATGATTGCCGAGACCTTCTACCGAAAGCAAACTGTTTCCCCGAGATCAACTTTGTGAGCTACTATCGGTGAGACATCCGCATCGGAGATACACACAAGACTTATGGCGACCCGAATGTCTTGGCGACTGGTATTTCAAACAAATGGAATGCATTACTAGTCGGCAAGACACCAAAGGGGTCTTGCCGACTTTCTTCTCTGATGGATTTTATGTCGAAATTGACTGAGGCATACTTTCAAATGAGCTCCTTTTGACCTAGCATCAGATGCATGATTTAATCCTGCACAAAAATCCCCCATCTGGCCTTTTGAACATATGAAACACAAATTTTCCTTGCCTGATTGAGCCTGTAGGTGAAAATTGGGTAACATCTTCATTGAGACCTTTCTCCACAGACAACCCCTCATGTCGATAGGAAACTTCATGTCGTCGGGACCTTGCGTGGTGTCATGCCGATAGGAGACCTCACATGAATTTTGATCGCTATGACATCTCTGAGGTCCTGCCGACTTTTACCTTAACTAATTTTTAAGACCAACTACATTAAGGAATGGCATCCAACTGAGCTCACCTAGCAAATATTCCCAAGTGTAGGATTCAAACCTATAAAAGAAAGGTCTGTATTATTCCTCATAAGTAAATAAGACATATCATAATGAATCCACCATTGCTTATAATTCTTTCACTGAATTCCTAGTAAGGAGAAAACCAACTTAGGTTAAGACAGAAGCAAAATTAAATCAAACAGATCAACAGTCAAAACTGAGAGGAAGACACAAGAATTTGAAAGAGGAAAACAAGTAACCAAAAGCAAAGTAATCAAAAAGAAAAAGGGGGGACCCATTTTGATCCAAATCAAAGTGGGGTGGTTATGCAAGGCATAACAGAACCTACTAATAGTTCCACCCTTTTCCAAGAAGCCTATTCATATATTCTTTATTCCTTGAATTAATAGTTGTCTACAAATTTAGGCCTTCAAATTTAAGACTAGTGACTATCAATATAAGTTATTTAGAGATAATAAAATATAGGACCCTAACATAGATGCCCTTTCCTTTCAAGGATCTCATAAATTCATTTTAAGAAATGTGATCTTACCCATTCATAGTTTTCAAGTAATAGGAAAAGCCTCCCCTATAAAAAACATTCCATATTGGTATTTTATTTAAATTAACCACATAAGTATGGTTCAATTCAAACCACATCACCACCCATATCTATTTTTTCTTCTTACTAATGCATTTAGGAAACTTGTGAAAACACCAATACATACTTAACATTCCTATGGTAAACTTACCACTAATAATCCCCAAAATCTTACTAATAATGAGATTTAATGTATAGCTCAAACTTTTGGCTCCTGTCATACGTAAACTTGTGTAACTTGGTGGCATGCCATAATTAATATTATATGTCATAATTATTAACATTTATAGTCCACTAGGGTAGGAAATTCAACCCCTTCCAACACATATCAACCTTATTACTCCCTATATTTGAAAGGGTATCAAAATAATTATTTCCTTCCCTATAAATATGAAGGAGTACAATATTTATAAAAATAAATATTTTTTCCTTGGCATCAAGGATAATTTATTTGAATGATGAGTTACAATGAGAGTTGTTATTGATAATGTCTATAATAATTAATGAGTTTCCTTCCACAACAAGGTCATCAATTATTTAGTTCCCTCACCAAGGAGATTCCCATCAAGGTAGCTAATGCTTTAACACTATTATTAGTTTGAGTTCCCAAGTTTTGGTAGAAGAAACTAAGTGAATTCCTTTGAAATATCTCAAAATTACTCTATCTCTAGCTACCCCTTGTTTTTCGCTCGTTGAGCCATCAAATTTGAGTTTTCCCAACCCCTCTATATATTGATTTCTACACCATATATTTCCTCTTTTAGATTTTAGCATTGTCATCATTGTGTAGAGGACAGTGAATTCCCCATATTTAATAAATTTATCTCTCTTGTGGAGACAAAAGGAACTCATATTTTCTTATTTGAGAGGCCTCCACATTTTCCAAAATAGCTTACAGTGTAATAATTTTTAAAACCAAATTCTAAGGACAATTTTTACCCTTGAAGATATTTATTTTTCTTTATTTCTAGATACACTAACTTAGAATTGAGCAAGGGCTTGAGTTCATAGTTCTTTGATAATAGGATTTCATGTTGCCAACTAGTAGTCATAGACCTAAAGTTTTTATGCCAAGTTCACAAAATATTAAATTTGTTGAGGATATCTTGTCTCACATCCCATATAAATGGATACTCACAAAAACATCATTAATAGTTATTTCAACCTTATGGAATATAATGTATATTGGCTAAGGAGAATCCTTTTTTCTTCAAATTATCCAATGGGAGTATCTCTCATCACAAACAGCCCACTAAAATAATTTTTTGTTAAGGATAAAATTGTGGGTCCATATAGTGGACCACTTAAAATCCATAGCAAGAAGGTGTTGGAGAAGATTGAGACCAATTTTATAAAATCAATTCTAAAAGGATAAACACTCCTGAATAATTCATAATCCATTAAAATAATATAAAACCTAGAGATGTTGATTCTATTAATAAAATAGTTAATATCCTCCATATCCTTGGAGACTTTCCATAACCTACCATCACCTTCAAATCTCCAATCATTAACAACCAAACATCCAAATTAGTTTAAAAATATATATTTAGTGTAGGCATATGGATTAAAATCCTTAAGGAGAGTGCTAAAGATCCAAGGATCTTACCCAACTTTTAAAGAAATGCCTCGATTAGAAAGAAGTGTTGATATGATCCTTGAAGAGTTAGAATAACGAAAGATGAGTAATAGTTTAGAAAGAAAAAGGTAAAATAGTAGATTTAGTAGATGAATTTTCTAGTCTCTTCAAGGGTAAAGTGTTGCAATTTGGTTTTCATTTATGTCAAAAGAGATTTATTGATATAAATAGAGAGTTGTAATCTGGGTGTTTCGTTGCCAAAGTCTCTAAGAAATGCTTCACATTTCCTTGTTGGTGATGCTTTGCTCCTACAGTTTGTAAGATAGATTCATATTGTGTTAAATAATGTGTGATTCAAGTTTAAGATATTTTTGGTTTACTAGAAAGGTGTTTTTGAAAGTGATAGATTGAAGTTTGTGTTGTTTCTATGAAGTTTTTCAGAGGTGTGATATTTGGATCTGCATTTCTTTACATTTATAGATTTGGTTGTGTAGTTCAAAAGATAATTTTAGTGAGTTGTGAGGGTGATATATCCAAAGTTTCATGTCATTTTGCTTTTGTAGGGAAATTTTGAAGTGACAGAGTACAAGACTATGTTGTCCAATGATTGGTTTCAATGTCTATTGGCTTGTGCCAACTTGTTGTTGCATGAAGTTGTGAAAGAGATGTATGAGAGTGTTACTAAATATCATGTAATGTTTTTTGATGCTCCATAAGGTGTTTTATATTTTCTACAAAACAAGATGTGGTCTAGAATGGATGTTCTACTAGGTTATGCTTTTTCTTCGCTGACTTAGTGATGTTGGTATTGTGCACCTCGAGTTCAAGATTGTGTAGTCTATGAAGTATTTGAAGGTGTTGTATGGGTCATGGTGACTCATCTATAATAAGCATAGATAATTCTTTATAATTTATGTGTATTGTCAATGTTCTAAAGGCCAACGTGCTACAAGTTTCATGTTTTCTTGCTTAAGGAAAACCTAATTTGAATTTGCAAAGCGTGCAGATGATGTTCATTGAAGATCGAAGGTGTGAAGATTGTTTAGACCATGTTAATCATGTGTTGTAATATGAAAGGGATGTTCCTCTTCTTGGTGTTACAAGTAGTCTGAATTGGGTCTTCCCCTCTACATGTTTCATATTGTGTGTTTTATCTTTGTTTGAATTGCAAATGAAATATTTTTTGTTATAGACCGACATGTAAAATTTCATCAATGTAATATAATGTATAAATTGTAAAACTAGTGTTAGACACATAGGAAAACTAAGAAGGGGAGGTGAATTAGTTGTGTATTAAAACCTTCAAACCCTCAGTAATATTCAAACCCATTAGCATGAATGTAAAAAAATTAAACATCAACACATCAACAACCATACACAATAGAACACTAGACTTTACATGGAAAACCCTAATCAGGGAAAAAAAAAAGAGGATTAACTCACATATATGAATATTGGAAACTATTACAAGAGGCTCACTACCCGGAGGACTCACTGTCCAAAAGAAAGAAAGGCTCACTACCCAGTAAGATCACTTCTTTCATATTACAAAGAGAATAGAAAGAGACTACTACAAGGAGGTCCACTACCTCAAAGCAATAGGAGAAACCACCACAAACATCTGCAACCTTCGGCTCACTGCCTCTTACACCTTCAAGCACATTGAAATGTAGAAACCTTCTGCTCACTATTTCTGATAGTATTAGGCATTCTTGCTTGCACTCAGATCTCAACACATGATCACATACACATCATTTAACACCACACATTTCTCAAAAAATTGACCTTGCATAAATATCTTATGCAACCACAAATAACCTTCTCCAAGTTAGCTTTAATGAAATCTATGCACCTCAAACATGCAACCACCAAATAGGTCAACACCAAACACTTCTACAATGGAAAGAAGTGAAGAAAAACCACACAAAGGGTTAACTAGGACCCAAATCTACACCAAAACACTACACTATACTTCCACAATCCACAAAGCACATTCAAAATAGCACTAACACACCAGGTTAGCAAAACTAGCATTAACACTACCAAGCAACAACATACACACTTCACCAGGTCTAGAAACATCCTGTGGACTAAATAGCAACATTACACAATATACTGGAATATTCCAATACCAAAAAATTATTCAAAATCATTGGTGCAAACACATGAAATTGAAAATGTTATCATCCTATGCAGCAATTCAAACTGCCACTAGGAAATAATAAAAGAACCAAGATTGTGGAGTATTTGAACATCAAAACAAGGGAATATAGATAAAAACATCATTAGAAGATTCCCAAATCCATAAGACAAGAAACTTCAATGCAGTAAAATGTGGAGCAATTCCATTTCTCCCATATATCCCTCTTCACAGATGAAAGATAGTTTAACATACTGTCAAATGTATCTTCTACTGCCACATGATCCAAAACCTAGAAATTTGTATATAACACCTTCAAAGACTTCTAATCATCATATCCAAACCGAACAAGAATATCTTTAAGCATGAATAAATGCAAAGCACAATATAGAATACATCCCTGACACCTTGTACACTCTTTATACAAATTTTATCAAAATCACTTGGAAACCAAGTGACTATGTTGTATCTACAACACCTGCTCAACACCACAAACACCTCTTCAAAACCACACTAGAGGTTGACATCAATGATAACACTAATTATAACATAGTGTACAATCTCCCCCTTTGTCATTGATGGAAACAACTACTAAAAAACCATCAACAACAAAAGAAACTTTGTATTTTAAACACTCAAACAACTCACCCCCTTACTTGGACATTTATTTCCCTGTTTTTTTCATACTTCACTCTCCCCCTTTGAAATCAATGGAAAATTGCAACACCTACATAATTTAATTTTATCCCATGCTCCCCTAACTGCACCAACCAAAGATACCACTACCTTCTCCCTCTAAGAGGTAGCCTTCATTAGTCTAGCACAAAGAATTCATCTTGAATTGAACCCCTAGACAGATGCACTAAATTATGTATCTAGTTGGAAGGAGGGGAAATAACCCCTAGCTTGTTTCTGAGATACTCAAAAATATCTTTTGGAAGAGCCTTAGTGAAAATATCTACTATTTAATCCTTTATAGGCACATACTCCAACTTTACTTCATTCTCAACAACTTTCTCTCTTAGAAAGTGATACCAGATAGAGATATGCTTTGTTCTTGAATGCATTACTATACTTTTTGAAATGTTGATAGCACTTGTATTATCACACAAGATAGAGATAGGTTCATCATTTGATACTTTGATATCTTTAAATGTCTACTTCATCCATAACACTTACATGTGTAGCAAGATGTTGTAGCAATGTATTCTACCTCTATAGTATATAGTGACACTGAATCTTGCTTCTTACTTATCCAAGAAACTAGTTTGTTTCCAAGGAAGAAAGCACCTCCACTTGTACTTTTTCTATCATCCATACAACTTTTCCAATCTACATCTGTATAATCACTCAAAGAGAGTTTAGTATCCTTAGAATACCACAAACCATAGTCTGGAGTGCTCTTCAAATATCTGAATATCCTTTTGACTGCTACCACATGTGATTCTCTAGGATATTCTTGAAATATTTCCATAAGACATACTACATTCATGATATCTGGTCTAGTTGCAGTTAGATATAGTAGTCCACCAATCATGGATCTATACTTAGTCTGATATGTCTTAGGATATTCATCATTTTTGCTCAATTTACAACCAGTAACTATGGGAGTAGATACTGGTTTAGAGTCCTCCATTCCAAACTTCTTTAAGATTTCCTTAACATATTTTGATTTTGTAATGAATATACCTTTTTCTAATTGACTAATTTGTATCCCAAGGAAGAAATTCATCTCCCCAAACATTAACATTTCAAACTCATTTTGTATCTCCTCTACAAAAATTTTACACATTACCTCATTTCCTCCAAAGATTATGCCATCAACATACACAACCACAATCAAAATTTGATCTCTCTCAACTTTGAAGTAAAGGTTACTATTTGCAGAACGCTTTTTGAATCCCCATTACAATAGTACATGTCCAATCTTGCATACCAAGCTCTAGGATCATGTTTGAGTCTGCACAATGACTTCTTCAACTTGCAAACTATATCAGGATCTTCTAATAATTGAAAACCTTCTAGTTATTTAATGTATACCTCTTCTTCTAGCTCACCATTCAAAAATGAAAACTTTGCATCCATCTATTATACCTTGAAGTCTTTATATGTTGCAAAAGCCAAAACCATTGTAATAGCCTTCATTATTGCTACAAGAGCAAAGGTCTCTTCAAAATCTATTCCTTCTACTTGTGAGTAGCCTTTACACATAAGCCTAGCCTTGTTTTTGATAACTTCTCCATTCTCATTTAACTTGTTCCTAAAAACCAATTTAGTTCCTATCACATTCTTGTTTCCTGGTCTTGGAGCTAGTTCCCATGTCTAATTCTTCTCAATTTTCCTCATATCTTATTCCATAGCTTTAGTCTAGTTCTCATCCTTGCATGCTTCAATAAATGTTTTAGGTTCTACTTTAGAAAGTAAACAAAAGTTTACATGTTCCTCTACCATAACAACTTTTCTTCTAGTCAGCACACCTTTACTTTTATCTTCAATTATTTGATCCTCAAAATGGTTTTTCTACACATACTTAAGAGTCTTAGGATTATTTTTCAAATCCTCTTCCTCTTTCACCAACATTTCTTTTTCTTTCTTTTCTTCTCTACAAGGGGGTTCATCAAATTCATATCCTTCTATCAACATTGAGCTCTAATGTGATTTTTGGTGTAGTCATAGATGGAGGGCCTAGAAAGTACTATCCAACCATGTAGTGTAGAGTTCACCCAATAGAAGATAACACAAGAAATAATCAAAAAACATAGATATTCATTGAATCAACAATTGGAAATCTTACATGCATCATATGTGGAATAGCTATGGCTCATAGGCCTATCACAAGGTATTACATATATTAAAATTGGCACAAGGCCAAGTATTACATTCCACAACCTAGAAGGCTAGATTGAATTGTAAACTAATTCTAATGATATACTTGAATAACTAACTGAACCCCTTTCCAAAAGATTACAAATGATCTTAAATATGAATCTCTAGATCCAATTATGATCCGTGTCAACCTTAAGGGTTTACAAATCCCAATGAATGATCAAGCATGTAGGTCGACCTTAAAACATGAAAGATAACCCATCAATAAGTCAAATGAATTGTAGATCTCCAAGAAAGTTCCCCTAGGACCTAAAATTCTTGTATAATGTTCCATTAATCTCCAAACACTTTGGCATAGGAACACAAAAAATCTAGAAAAGGTCGGCCCCAAATGCTCTGATTGAAAATGATAGTAAAATTCTAAGAGTGATAACTTTTTGCAAAAGAATGAAAACTTATTGAAATTTAGATGTGATGTAGATGACCTCATTTAGATGCTATATCCTACTCTGTGAGTTGAGAAATGATAATGTAGTAGAATGTGGAAGAAACTAATGAAACTACTATAGACTAAAATGAAAGATAAGAAATGGTTTTGGTTTATATAGGATTGCTTTAGAACTAGGGATGCTCCTACATTAGACAACTAGGGTTGGAAGAAAAGTGAGTCCCTCACTTTCTATGGGATAAAGGAAAACCAAAGTGGTCTACATCAACCTGAGAAATCCATGATGAATCCTCCAATGGTATGCCTTTACACTTTACTGAATACTCCTTATACTGCTTGTTCCTAGTGCTCCTAGTTTTTGTATCCAAGATCTACTCAATCTCTTCCGGTGGTTGATGTGGTAACTTCTCCTTCAAATCCACTTCTATATCACTACCACTTGACTATCCTTCATGGTACTCATAAATTTCTGCAACATTGAAAATAGATGATATACCAAGTGTCTCTAGTAAATCCACTTCATATGCATTTTTGGAATCAAGCTTCTTAAGAATCTTACATGGTCCAAAATTCCTCATCTTCAACTTATGGTATGTTCCTAATAGAAATATTTCCTTCTTGAGATTTACCATAACTTCATCCCCAACATAAAATTCCTTATGTCTCCTCTTCTCATCTACGTGCTCCTTGTACTTATTGTTCATGTCTTCTAAGTGTTTTTCAGACTTGATTATGCAATGTTTCTATGAATCTTGCAAACTCTCTTGCTTATGCACTCCTCTTATTCTCCATACTAATATCTCTGAGCTCCACAACTCCTCTAGGATGTATTCATGTCACAATCTCAAATGGTATCTTCCCTGTACTCTGGTTTACTAAATTATTGTATGCAAACTATGCTTGTGGTAGAACTATATCCCAATTTCTTGTCATATCTCCAACCAAACATCTCAACAAGTTACCCAAACTTGTGTTTACTACCTCTCTTTTTTCATTTTTCTATGGTTGATATGTCGAATTGAACTTTAGGTCTATATTCATCTTCTTCCATAATGTCCTCCAAAAGTATCTAATGAATTTGGTGTCTTTATCTGAAACTATACTCTTTGGTAATCCATGCAATCACACAATATCCTTGAAAAATAGGTTAGAAATGTGTACATCATTAGTCTTCTTGGAAGGAATGAAATGTGTTATCTTAGAAAATATATCCACTACTACCATGATAGAATCATATCCTCTCTTTTTCTTTGTAATCCCAATATGAAATCCATTCTTATATCTTCCCAAGGTCTCTCTGGTACTGTTTAAGGTGTTGACCTTGTTGTTGCACCAAAAATTTGACTTGTCAATTCCCGATAGAAATGTCAATTAAGATCCACAGGAGGAAGATAGACCATGTCACAAACCCAATCATTGTGCTAGACAAGGAAGACCAAGGGACACACCATCTTGCAACAATCCCCCCAACACAAGTGAGGGGTTTGAACCTATGACTAGCTCTAATACCAATTGTTCACCTTTCCATTGCACCAAAAGGTCAACTTGTCAATGCCCAATACAAGTGTTAGTTAAGATCCACATGAGGCAGTTAGACCATGTCACAAACCCAAGCACTATGTTGGACAAGGAAGACCAAGGGACACACCATCTTACAACAAAAGGCTTCTACAATCTAATATTTTGACTATTCCCTTTTGTTGCTTGAAAACATCTACATTAACTTTCAACATACTTCCTGACATCCTTATATATATACGACCAAAGTAGTATTCACTCACCAAAGCTATTATCTTATCAGCCCCAAAATTTCCTTCTAATCCCATGTTTATCCTTAATCATATTCTCCCTCACTGAACTCCTTGGAATACACAACTGATTTCCTTTGAACAACATATCCTCTTGAATGAGATAATCCAACCATTAACTCCTATTTATCACTACTGGTTCCTTACATGCACTCCATGCTTCAACAAAATTTGGATCATCCTCACATATATTTTAGTTCTTCAAAACACAATCTTGCTATCCTCATCTCGATTAGAAAATTCCTTCTCCTACTCAATGCATCTACAACTTTATTTGACTTACTACTTCTATGCTTCAACAAAACTATATAATTCTATGATAAATTGACCCATCTCACATGTCTTTGATTCAACTTAATGTGACTGTTCAAATATTGCAAGGCTTGATGATTAATATACAAAAAAAACCCTTAGGCAACAAATAATGTCTCCCTTTCTTCAAATCTTGGATTATGGCATAAAATTCATGATCATAAACAAAATATCTTCTTTTGGAATCATTCAAATTCTCACTAAAATAAGCTACAGGTCTTCCTTCTTGACTCAAAAATACTCCTATTTCATTTCCACTGGCATCACAATCAACTTGAAATACTTTGTAAAAATTAGGAAATGCTGACACTGGTTACTCTATCACCTTTTTCTTCAATAATTCAAAAATTCTTTGTGCTTAATACTACTAAATATCCTAATGAATTTTTGGTAGAAACTTTCTAGTCCATGAAATGATCTTACCTCTCCAATGTTTACTGGTGTAGGCCACTCAACAATTTCTCTAACCTTCTCAAGGTCCATCTTCAATCCTTCAACAAAAATGACAAAACCCAAGTACACCAACTCTATCTTCATAAAGCTACACTTCTTGGTTTTTATCAACAACTTCTCTTCTCTCAACCTCTGCAATACTTGTTTGGTGTGCCACAAATGTTCTTCTCTAGTCTTACTAAATATTAGAGTTTCATCCAAGTAAACAATCACAAACTTACCCAATAATTTCTTTAGTGTCTTGTTCATCCTCATAAAAGTGCTAGATGCATTGGTCAATCCAAAATGAATCACTAGCCACTCATACAATCCTTCATTAGTCTTGAATGCATTCTTCCATTCATCTCCTTTTTTATTCTAATTTTATGATAGCCACTCTTTAGGTCAATCTTTGTGAAATACTTTGCTCCACTCAAATAATCCATAATTTCATCCATTCTTGGCAATGGGAATCTATACTTGAGAGTGATCCTATTGATTTCTCTTGAGTTTATACACATCCTCCAATCTCTATATTTCTTTGGTGCAAGTATAGTAGGTATTGCACATGGGCTTAAACTCTTTCTAATTGATCCCTTCTTCAACAACTCTTGTATTTGTCTATTCAACTCCATATTTTTTGTAGGTATCATCATGTTTGCTTCTTTGTTAGGAAAAATTGCTCCCGATATTAGATATATATGATGACTGATGCTCTGGATTAGCAGTAGACCATTTGGTACATTCTTTGATATGATATCCTAAAACTCTTCCAATAGCTCTACTACTTTTTCATTCTTCATGGTAGAATCCTCTACCTCTCAATTACTGTACTTATTTGGAATCAATGAAAAACACATGTTCTCATGCCTTAATCCTTCTATAAATTTCCTTCTATCTACCAAAAAAATTCTAATAGTGCCAAAAACCTCACTTTTTTCCTCTTCCTCCAAAGGTATCAATTTAATTCTCTTACCATTTTAAGTCACATTATAGGTATTATTCCTTCCATCATGGTGCAATCATAGTTGGAGGGCGCAAAAATAACTATCCAACTATGCATCTTAGAGTCAACACAATAGAAATAACACTAGAAAATATTCTAGAAATATAGATCTTTATTGAATTGGAAATATTACATGCATCATATGCCTCATGGGTGAATAATCAGGGCTCCCAGGCCTGCCACAAGGGTATTCAACATTACAACTGGACAAAGGCCTTATTAAAAACTTTCAATGGGGTTATTTGGAAAATATAACCATCTAACTATCACTAATCAAATTAGTACTTTCCAAATGATTATAAATGACCTTAAATATGATTCTCTAGCTCTAACAGAGGTCTGTGTCAATCGCAAGGGTTCACAAACCTGAAAGATGATCAAGCATGTAGGTTAGCCTTAAAACATGAATGGCGATCCTTTGTGAGATGAAATGGATTATGGATCTCCAAGATAGATCCCATTGGACCAAAAAAAGCTTGTATGATTTGCTATTAAGTGTGGATGTGAAAATCTACATATGGTTTAGCATTTTAAAACCAAAATAATCCTCAACATCCCTATGAGATAATGAAACATGTTAGATATGCTAAGTAATGATATTAAAACAACAAGAAAAACCAAATAAGCATACAAACAACATGAATCAATTTCATCTCATAGTGGATTGGTGTCACATGTGCTAGTGACCCTTTCCCAATCCTCGATTGATAAGCTTAGATGATGATGATAAGATGGACAAGATTAGCTCTCCATTGAAGAGAGTAACCTTGTATGAGATTGGAGATGAAAATGCTAAGATTGTGGAGTGGATGAACAAAATCAGTTCTCAAACCAAGAGAGTGACTTTGCATAAAGATTGTGGAGAGCTTGCTTGAAGGATGAAGCCTCTCATTTATAGATTATCAAGTTGAAAGAATGCATATGAGAAAGCAATGTGGGATAAAAAACAAGCCAATGAGATGAGGACACTTGTCAAGTGGTGAGTGGTTGATCCATGTGCAAGATTTGGGAAGAGTGCCCATGAGAGGGAGAATTTGAATTCAAATTTGAGAGTAAATGCTAAGTGGGGGACAAGAAAATGAGCAATAAATTCAATGTTGGAGGGACAAATCAACTTGCCTTTGAATTCAAAATTGAGGGAATATTCCCCATAAATGCCATGTTGATGGAAAATCTTGGATTTAATAAATCAATAAATTGATTTATATGTGCAAGTGGCTAGATCTAGAGAATTCAAGTGGGTGAGATTAGCATTTAATCATGGTTAGATTAAATTAATGATGATTAGGTTGATTTGACCAATTTGACTTGATTTAGGGATTTAAATGAAATCAAAGGGAGATGAATGATGATCTGATATTTAATTAAATAAATGATTGATTTATTTAATCAAAGAGATGATGATAGGATCAAGTTTGATTTATTTGATTTAAGATGATGACTTTAGGAGATTGATAAATAAACTTGATTTATTTGTCAAATGGAATATGATTATGCATAATGCTAATTTTGCGTGTCTACATTAAGCTTTACACACTCTAAGATAGGCCCACACTATGAATTCTAACCAGGTTGAGCCCAAATGCTCTGACTGTGAATTAACAATGATATTTTGAGAGCCACAACTTTCGGTAGAAAAATGAAAATTATTTGAAATATGGATATGATTTATATGTACTCATGTAGATACTATAGCCTACTCTACAAGCTAGTAAAAGACAATACAGTGAAATGCAAATTGAAATGTTGAAAGTGCTATAGTTTGAAATGCAAGAAACAAATGTTTTGGTTGATATAGGATTGATTTACAACCAAGGATGCTCTTGCATCAAACACCCAAGATTGGAAGAAAAACGAGTCCCTCACTTTCAAGGGGCTAGATGAAAACCAAGACAGTCCACCTTAGTCTGAGAAATCCATGATGAATCTTCCACTAGTATGACTTTCTACTTTAACAGATATTCCTTGTACTTCTTGTTCCTTTTTCTCCTTTCAGTTCTGGTATCCAAAATCTACTCAATCTCCTTTGGTGGTTGATGTTGTAAATGGTCCAAATATAATTTTTTTTTACTTCCACTTTACTATCCTTCATGATACTCACATATATCTACAACATTGAAAATAAGTGACATACCAAGATCCTAAGTTAACTTCACTTCATATGCATTTCTAGAATCAAACTTCCTTAGAATCTTACATGGTCCAAACTTCCTCATCTTAAACTTATTGTATGTTCCAACTAGAAACCTTTCCTTTTTGAGATATACCATCACTTCATCTCCAACAAAGAACTCATTATGTCTCCTCTTCTCATCTTCCTTCTCCTTATACTTATTGTTCATGTCTTCCATGTGTTTCCGGACTTAATTATGCCATGTTTCCATGAATCCTACAAACTCTTCTACTTTTTCACTCTTCTTAGTCTCCATACTAATGTCTCTTAGTTGTGCAACTCCTATGGGGTGTATTCCTATCACAATCTCAAATGGTGTTTTTCCTATACTCTAGTTTACTGAAATATTGTATGAAAATTTTACTTGCAGTAGAACTATATCCAAATTTCTTACCTTGTCTCCAACCAAACATCTCAACAAGTTACCCAAACTTCTGTTTGTCCATCTATTTTTGGGTGATATGGTGAACCCAACATCAAATCAATCTTCATATTCTACCATAATATCTTCCAAAAGTATCCAATGAACTTAGTGTCCCTGTCTGAAACTATTCTCTTAGGTAATCCATGTAGTCTCACAATCTCCTTGAAAAATAAGTCAGCTATATGCACATCATCATTAGTCTTCTTACAAGGAATGAAATGTGCCATTATAGAAATTTGTACACTATTACCATTATAGAGTCATATCCTTTCTATGTTCTTGGTAATTCCAATATGAAATCCATGCTTATATCTTCCTAAGGTCTCTTTGATACTGTCAAAGGTTTATACAATCTAGTATTTTGACTACTCCCTTTTGCTACTTGACAAATTTTTCAACTCTGAACATATTTCTTGACATTCTTATATATAGATGTATCCAAAAATAATGTTCACTAGCCAAAGCTACTAACTTTTCCACTCCAAAATGTCCTGCTAATCCTCCATTATGTTTCTCCTTGATTAGATTCTCCCTCATTGAACTCTTTGGAACACACAACTAATTTCCTTTGAACAACATGTGTTCCTAAATGAAATAATCCAACCATTGGATTTGGTCTATCAGTACTTGTTCCTTGAATTCTCTCCAAGCTTCAACAAAATATGGATCATCATCATACATGTGCTTTAGTTCTTCAAAACCCAATACTTCTATCCTAATCTTTGTCAACAAATTTCTTCTCCTGCTCAATGTATCTACAACTTTGTTTGAGTTTTCACTCTTATGCTTCAATAAAAAGGTATGACTCTACAAGAACTCAACCCATCTCATACGTCTTTGATTCAACTTCCCTTGGTTGTTCAAATACTGCAAAGCTTGGTGGTCAATGTACAACACAAAATCCTTAGGCAACAAATAATGTCTCCACTTCTTTAAGGCTTGAACTATGGCATTAAATTTCTAATCATAAACTGAATATCTTCTATAATCATTCAAATTCTCACTAAAATAATCTATGGGTCTCCCTTCTTGGCTCAGAACTGCTCCTATTGCATTTCCACTTGTACATCACAATTGACTTGAAATACTTTTTCAAAATTATGTAATGCTAACACTGGCTGCTTTGTCGTCTTTTTCTTCAACAGTACAAAACTTATTTGTGCTTTGGATGTCCACTTAAATTCTTTCCTATCCCCTCTCATTTTTTCATTAATAGGGGTACAAATGCTACTAAATCTTCCAATAAACTTCCAGTAGAAACTATCCAATCCATGAAATGATCTTACTTCCCTAATGTTCACTGGTGTAGGAAACTCAACAATTTCTCACTTTCTCAAGGTCCATCTTCAATCCTTCAACATAACTAACAAAACCCAAGTACACCAACTTTGTCTTCATAAAGATACACTTCTTGACATTAATTAGCAACTTCTTCTCCCTCAACCTTTGCAATACTTTTCTAATGTGCCACAAATGTTCTTCTCTAGTCTTACTTAAAATCATAATATCATCTAAATAAATAATGACAAACTTACCCAAGAATTTCTTCAGTACCTCATTCATCAACCTCATGAAAGTGCTAGGTGCATTAGTCAACACAAAGGGAATTACTAACCACTCATACAATCCTTCATTAGTCTTGAATGTAGTCTTCCATTCATCTCCTTCTCTAATCCTGATCTAGTGATATTCACTTTTAGGTCAATTTTTGTGAAATAATTTGCTCCACTTAAACAATTCATAATGTCATCCATCCTTAGCAATGGGAATATTTAATTAACTATGATCCTATTTATTTCTCTTGAGTCTATACACACTCTCCACTCTCCATATTTCTTTGGTGAAAGTACAACAGGTGACACACATGGGCTTAAGCTTTCACTGATCAATCGTTTCTTCAACAACTCTTGTATATGTTGGTCTAGTTCTGCATTCTCTATTAGAGTCATCCTATGTGCCACCTTATTGGGAAAAAATGCTCTTGTTATTATTTCTATATGATAACTTATGCTCTAGACTGGTGGGAGTCCATTTGGTACATTCTCTGATATGATGTCTCCATACTCTATCAACAATTCTGCTACATATCCTTTCTCTATGGTAGAACTCTCTACTTTTGAATTGCCACTCTTGTTTGGAATCAATACAAAAAACAGGTTCTCATGTCTCAATCCATCCAAAAACTTTATTCCATCTACTAAACATAGTCTGGTAGTGCTACAAACTTCACTTTTATCTTCTTCCTCCAAAGGTATCAACTTGATTTTCTTTCCATTTGGAGTCACAGTATGGGTATTTATTCTTCCATCATGAATTTCCTTCCTATCATATTTCCATGGTCTTCCTAACAATGAATAGCATGCATCCATTGGAATGTTTTCACACAACACTTCATCCTTATATGATCCTATATGAAATTTCACCAAACATTGCTCATTCACCAATATCTTATGCTCATCTTGAATCCATTCTATCCTATAGGGGTTTGGATGTTTCAATCTCTTCAAATTAAACTTGGTTACCATCTCTTCTAAAAACTAGATTATCAATTTTACCACTATCAATGATGACTTTACATACCTTTCCTCTAAACTTACATCTTGTTCTAGAAAAAATATTTCTTTGTGGAGGTTCCTTAGTCACTTATTCATGAATCAAAGCTCTCCTCATTACCAATGAATCACATTTCTTAGGCTTCCCAACTCAATTAGGGGATTTAATAAGTTACTCATCCACATAAGATTCTCTTCTACTATGTTCAGTTTTCTTTCCAATGCTTCCTTGATGACATTCAAATGCTTTATGTCCTTCACCTCCACACTTGAAATAGGTTCCTCTAAATGGACTCTTCTCAAATCTTCCTTTGTCTCTTTGATATCCACCATTGTGGTAAGAATTATGACCTCCTCAATCACTATGGTAGAAATTTCTATCTTCTCTTACTCTGCAATATGAATTGTGATCCCTTTCTTCACAATGGTAGGGTTTTCCATCTTTTTTTTTCTCTACATAAGGTCTTCTTTCTCCACTTTGTGATTCACTCCTCTAGAATCTTCCTTATGCACTTCTCTATCTTTGTTCAAACTTCTTGTTCAGTTTCTCCTCCACTTTCAATGCAAATTGGTATTCTTCTTCAACTGATGGCATCTTAACCAGGATCAAATCTTCTTGAATGTTTATTCTCAATCCATTGATGTGCCTCACCTCATTTTCTTTGCTTGCTTCACTATGTACAATCCTAATGATCATCTTGTAGAATTATTCAATGTACTTCACAGATTTCTCCTTTTTCCTTAGGTTTTACAATCTTTTCAACAATTCAAGCTCATAATCAGTAGGTATAAATTGATTCTTCAGTTTTCTCACCATTCTATCCCATTTTATGATTTTCTCCTTTTCTCTTATATTCCTATCCAATTGAACTTCTTTCCACCATAAAGAAGCATGAACTTTCAACTTCTTCTTTTTGTAAGTTTCACTCTTTCTAGATCTTCAATTTCTTCATATTCAAAATATTCCTCCATTTCATTGATCCAGATGATCAATTCCTTAGGGTTTCAATTTCTCATGTAATTTTAAATTTCAACTCTAGGAAACTTACCAATTTTTGAAATATATTTCAACATCTTCACTTGATCCGATTCTTCCTCTTCCTCTTCTAGGGCTTATTCAATTTGATTTGCAACATGATCTAGCTTATCATCACTTTCATCCTCCTGTCTAGGGTTTAAGCTTTGCCTTCAATTTTCTTCTACAATATCCAATCAGACTTTTATTGCTTACATCATCTCTAACATTTCATAAATTCTTCTAGTGACATTCACCATAGCATGTTCTCTCCTTGGTGGCATCTCTCTCCTTGGATTTGGTGTAACTACCTCAATTTGTCAATA
The DNA here is from genome assembly GCA_007258455.2 of Sequoia sempervirens. Lineage (NCBI taxonomy): Eukaryota > Viridiplantae > Streptophyta > Pinopsida > Cupressales > Cupressaceae > Sequoia > Sequoia sempervirens. The sequence continues at coordinate 183,100,685 of VDFB02358134.1, read as the reverse complement.
TGATTACAAGGGTTTCAACTACCTCACAATCAGCGATCGATTGAAAACACATGCAGTCTACCTCAGGTTGATGATTTGTTCACCACAAGGAATTCCTTTAGGACTCAAAACTCACTCTGATACCACTTAGTGCACTCACGATTGGAGGGCCCAAAAAGAACTATCCAAACATGAAACTTAGATTCAACACAACAAAAATAACACAAGAAAATATTCTACAAATATAAATATTTATTGAATTAGAAATCTTACTTGCAGCATATGCCTCATGGGTGAATAATCAGGGCTCACTGCCTATTGTAATGGAATTCAACATTCCAATTGACCAAAGGCCTTATTACAAACCCTCAACGAGTTTATTCAAAAAATATAACTATCTAACTATCACTAACTAAATGACTACTTTCCAAATGATTACAAATAACCTTAAATATGATTCTTTAGCTCCAAAAAAGGTATGAATCAACCTTAAGGGTCACAAATCTGACAGATGATCAAGCATGTTGGTCGGCCTTAAAACATGAATGATGATCCTTTGTGAGATGAAATAGATTGCGGATCTTCAAGATAGATCCCATTGGACTAAAAAAATCTTATATGCCATTAAGATTCACACACTCTAAGATAGGTATACACTATGAATTCTGGACTAGGTCAGCCCCAAATTCTCTGACTGTAAATTAACAGTGAAATTTTGAGAGTGATAACTTTTGGTAGAAAAATGCAAATGATCTTAAATCTAGATATGATGTATATTTCCTCGTGTAGATTCTATATCCTACTCCATGAGCAAGGAAAATATAATGAGGTGAAATGTGAAATGAAATGTTGAAACTGTTATAGAAAAAAATACAAGAAAGAAATGTTTTGGTTGATATAGGATTTCTTTACAACCAGAGATGCTCCTACATCACATCATGAATTTATTTCCTATCATATTTCCATGGTCTTCATAACAGTAAATGGCATACAACCATAGGCATAATATCACACAATACTTCATCATTATATGACCCTATATGAAATTTCACCAAACACTACTCATTCACCAATATCGTATGTTCATCCTAAATCCTTGCTATCTTATAGGGGTTTAGGTGTTTCAATCTTTCCAATTTTAGCTTGGTCGCAATCTCTTCCAAAACTAGATTATCAATACTATGACTATCTATGATGACTTTACATACCTTTCCTCCAGACATACATCTAGTCTTAAACAAACTCTTCCTTTATGATGGTTCCTAAGTTACTTATTCATGCATCAATTCTCTCCTCATTACCAATGATTTGGCTTTCTCAAATTTCCCAACAGAATTATGGGATCTAACAGGTTCTTCTTCCACATAATTTTTTCTTCTAATATGCTTAGTTTTCTTACTAGTGCTTCCTTGATGGCATTCAAATACTCTATGTCCTTCACTCCACACTTGAAATAGATTCCTCTAAATGGTCTCTTCTTAGATCTTCCTTCATCTCTCTTATATCCTTCATTGTGGTAAGAATTATGACCTCCTCTGTCATTGTGGTAGAAATTTGTCTTCTCTTCCTCTATGGTATGAATTATAGTCCTTTTCTTCACTGTGGTAGGGTTTTCCATATTTTTTTTTCTCTGCATAAGTTCTTATTTCTCTGGATTGTGATCCGTTCCTCTAGAATGTTCCTCTTGCATTACTCTACCTCTGTTCAAATTTCTTGTTCAAATTTTCCTCTACCTTCAACACAAATTGGTATGCTTCTTCAACTGCTATCATCTTCACCAGGCTCAATTCTGCTTGATGTTTGTTTTCAATCCATTGATGTACCTTGCCACCTTTTCTTTGCTTGCTTCACTATTCTAGTCCTAATGATCATCTTGTAGAATTCTTCAATATATTCTTTCACAGATCTCTCCTATTTCCTTAGGTTGTGTAACCTTTTCAACAGTTCAAGCTCATAATCAACTAATATGAATTTATTCTTCAACTTTGTCACCATTCTATACCACTTTGTGATTTTCTCCTTTCCTCTCCTATTTCTATCCAATTTAACTTCTTTCCACTATATAGCAACATGTCCTCTCAACTTAGTTTTTGCAAATCTTACTCTTTCCAAATCTTCAATTTCTTAATATTCAAAACATTCTTCCAAATCATTGATCCAATCAATCAACTCCTCAGGTTTTAAATTTCCCACGTAATTTTGAATTTAAATTCTAAGTCTCTTACCAATTTTTGAAATAGATTTCAACATCTTTACCTGATCTGAATCTTCTTCTTGTTCTTATAGGTTTTCTTCATTTTGATTTGCATCATGATCTAACTCATCATCACTTTTGTCTTCATTTCTAGGGTTTAGGCCTCACCTTCTATCCTCTTCTATAGCATCCAATTGAACTCTCATTGCTTGCATCATTTCTAATATTCTGTCCACTCTTTCAGTGACATTTTTGATAGAAAGCACTCTTCTTGGTGGCATCTATCCCCTTGGATCTGATGCAACTTCCTCAATTCAATAGTCTGGCTACAAGGGTTTCAATTGCCTTAAAATCAACGATCGATTGAAAACACATGCAATTTTCCTTAGGTCATCAATTTTTTCACCACAAGGAATGCCTTTAAGACTCACAAAATCACTTTAATACCATTTTGTAAAGTCATGGATGTAGGGCCCAAAAACGATTGTCCAACCGTGTAGCTTAGAGTTCACCCAACAGAAAATAACATAAGAAATACTCAACAAACATAGATCTTCATTGAATCAACAATTCAAAATATTACATGCATCATATGCAAAATAACTAGGGATCATAGGCCTACCGCAAGGCATTATAGATATTGTAATTGGCACAAGGCCTTATTACATTCCATAACCTAGAAGGATGGATTAAATTGAAAACTACTTCTAATGCTCTAATTGAATAACTAATTGAACCTATTTCTAAAGGATTATAAATAATCTTAAATATGAATCTCTAGCTCCAATTATGATTTGTGTGGGTCTTAAGGTTCTACAAACCCAAATGAATGATAAAGTGTGTAGGTTGGCATTAAAAAATGAATGATAACCCATCAATAAGTGAAATGAATTGTAGATCTCCAAAAAAGTTTTGTTGGGACCTAAAATGCTTGTATAATGTTCCATTAAGCTTTGCATGCTCTAGAATAGGTCCACACAACAAATTTGGACCAAGTCAGCCACTAAGAATGATAGTGAAATTCTGAGAGTGATAACTTTCTGTAAAAGAATGAAAACTTCCTAAAATTTAGATATAATGTAGATGACCGTGTGTAGATGCTATATCCTACTTCATGAGTTGAGAAATGATAATGTGGTAGACTATGGAAGAAACTGTTGAAACTACTACAAATTGAAATGAAAGAAAATAATATTTTTTGGTTGATACTGGATTTCTTTACAACCAGGGATGCTTGTGCATCAATTCCTCATCCACTTTGACACTTCCACTTTCAACTATCTTCTTTAACCTTTTTTTTGTATCACATGTCTACCTTGGTCTTTGTAGAATATCCAAGGAAGATTCCTTCATCTGATCTTGTATCAAACTTTCCTAAGTTTTCTTCATCTCTCCTGACATTAAATTTACTTCCAAACACTCTAAAATATTTCATAGTAGAATTTTTTCCATACCATAGCTCATAGGGGGTCTTTGAACTATTCAATCTTCCTTTTCCTCTATTAATAATATAAACTATGGTATGAATAGCTTTTCTCCAATAGACATTTGGTAGATTTTCTTCCTTCAACATGGTTCTTGCTACTTCTTGAACTGTCCTATTCTTCCTCTCTACAACCCCATTTTGTTGTGGAGTCCTAGGAGATGATAAATGTCTTTTTATCCCATGATCTTCACAAAAAATATTGAACACATTGGAGGTGAAATCACCACCTCTTTCAAACCTTAAACACTTGATTTTCAAATCTATTTCATTCTCAACCATAGATTTAAATGCTTTAAACTTATCTATAGAGCTTCTAATTTTTCTTTAAGAAAGGTTACCCAAGTCATTCTAGAGTAATCATCTATTAAAAATATAAAATACATGTCACCTTGATAGTTTCTTGTTCTAGTAGGTCCATATAGGTCTGTATGCACTAACTCCAAAGGGCCTATGGTAGAGTATTCCTTAGTTTTGAACCTCTTCTTTATCTATTTTCCAAATTGATACTCTTTGCAAATTGTATTGATAGGATTTGTAATTATTGGCATGTCTCTTACAACATGAGTAGAGCTTATATTCACTAGGCTATCAAAATTGATATGACACATTCTTCTGTGACACAACCAACTTTCATTTATTTGAGTCATAAAGCACTTACCACCATCACCTTTAAGCTGATAAACATTCCCTCCAATCCTCATTCTTGTAGCAACCAAAGTTCTAGAGCTTCCTTTTTTTATTTCACAACCATCATCCTAAAACAATAGATTGTATTATTTTCTACACATTTTTCCTACACTATGCCAAAGACCCTTGACATAAACAAAATCATCTATCTTATGCTTTCCATCAAAACTAATTGAACCTTTTCCATAGATCTTAGCAGATGTTTCATTACCAAACTTAACAATACCACCATCATAATTTTCAAGTTTAACAAACTTTTATCACCTATCATATGATTTGAGCATCCATTGTTAATTATCCAATAGTTTCTCTACTCTCTTGCATAAAAGGTATTCAACATAGTTCCTTCAATACCATGACCTAAATCTGGAGCAATTTCCTTCACACATCTTTTAGGGTTAGTAGAATTAGTTCCAACATTCAAAGCCATAAACAAGCATTCATCACTTCCATCATCTGGATAGTTTGATTCCTCGTCATCAAATGTACCATTGTATTCTTTACCATAATAACTCTTCTTGAAGGATTTACCTTTGTGATCTTTATTTTTGTCATTCAAAACTTTACGTAGACATTTTGAAGCATAATGATCTATCTTTCCAAAATTAAAACACTTGAAGGGTAACTTACCTCTGTATTTGTTAGTGCCCTTTTTCAATCTTCTTACAAATTTTCTTCCATTTCATCAAGATCATCCAGATCAGATTCATCATTCCTCTCTTTCTTGCTGACTTTAAAAGTAGTTTATTTCCTTGAAGCATCTTTGTCAAATTCTCCTAATTCAAAATTAGTTAAAGCACCAAAAAATTGATCCTTAGAATATTGATCCAAATTCTAAGCTTCCTCAAGAGTAGAAACTTTAGCACTATAATATTTAAGAAGGTTTCTCAATACCTTTTACAAAATTTCACATTCCTCTATTTTTACACCAAGACTGTTAATGGCATTGACAATTTCATCCACCCTGAGCATGTAGCCTCTAATATCTTCATCTTTTGAAATCCTTAGAGTTTCAAATTTAGCTTTGAAATTATGCATCTTTTCTTGCTTGACCTTAGCATCTCCTTCATAAATTCTCTTCAACTTCTCCTAGACCTCTTTAGCAATTTTGTAACTTATCACCTTCACAAGTTTTGAATCAAAAAGACCACTCAAGATAGCATTTCTTTCTTGTCCATTGTTCTCATGATACTTGATATCATCTTCACTTGCTAGAGGAGTGGTAAGCATGGTATATCCATATTCAATTGACTTCAATACACAAAACCCTAATGAGACAAGAAATGTTTCCATCCTTGCTTTTTAGAAGGCATAATTTGTTCCATAAAACATAGGGACTTTGACACCATTCCTTTGCACCATCCAAATCTACCTCAAGTGTAACACCCCTCCATTTTGGATCTTTTGATCGGCAGTGTTCTCTTTGTAATGCTTTGTTCTACTATGATTTGACTTTGGCACTTGGTTACTATTTAATCGCTAATTGTTAAGCGATGCGTATGTAATATTTTAATGTGATGGTATTTTACGCTGATGTTAACTTTATGGCATGTTTTGGATTAATTTAGTAGATATTTGATTTAATCATGTTTTATGCTTTTGATCATATTATTGATGTTAGAATCGTCAGTTAGTAATATTGTATTGGTGAAGGGGACGGGATTGTACCACTCACTTGCGAGTGCCCTACGATTCTGAGATTTCCTCTTCATGGTGTGTTTGATCATATTATATATATGCATGTTCAATGTTCTCTTTGTTTGTAGGTTGACAGGTATAGGACATCGACTCTACCTGATTTCTAAGTTGAGCGTGTCCATTGGCCAATGGTATCGATTGGGAGATAGTAGCTAGGTTTTCTGTGCCAAGTCATCACCCTAGTCATAGTGTGTCGTCGGGTTTGTAGTCGGGTTTAGTAGTTTTATGTTGCCCATTTCTCCTTGGTTGTTATTTAATTGCAAGTTAAAGGTTATTAAATGGCTTGGGTAGTTAAAATGATGATTAAATATATTTGGTTGCAATGTTGAAATGTTATTTATTTTATTGATTAATTTGATTTAATTAATAAAATTAGATTTAGTTTATTGATTAATTAGGTTAATGGTGATAAATTAAATAAAGTAGTTGTTTTGGCATTATTGGATATTAAGATTTAAATTAAAATAAAAATGGAAATCATGGTGGATATTTAGAGTTAAATTAAAATAAAAATGAAAATGTGTTTTAAATTTCACCTTTTGAAAATTATAGATAAAGTAAATTCTTTGCAAAATTTGAATTCTTTTGTTTAAAAGAAATTTTGGAAATGCATGAAATTTCAAATAGAAAGTAAATTGGTTTTAAATTTAAAAGAAATGGAAATATCCCCAAAATTGCAATAAATTTGGTGGAGGGGATATTTTAGGGGTTTGACTAAATTTGGGGAAAACTCTATTTGAGCAATTTCTATTTCATATAATTTTTCAATTTTCAATTTTGGTGGAGAGTTTTTGTTGTGGCTTGATTTGGATTTGAAGAAGAAGATTGAAATTCTTGGGTGGGCTGGAAAAAGATTTGGAAGCAACATTTGAGTTCTTCAAGCTTGGGAGGAAAAACTAGGTTCCCTCTTTGGTTTTTGTTTTTTCATTTTGAAATGAGTTTCAAATCTTTGTTATGCTGTTTGAAAATCTTTAAAATGTTGTTTAAATTCAATGAAAACCCATGTGAAATTTGTTCAATACTTGCAAAACTTTGTTGAAATTTTGGGAAAGGAAATCAAAACAAGAATCACACAATGAAAAATTGAAAGAAAACCAAAAGAAATTTTCATTTCAAACTGAAATTTAAACCCTGTTGTTGTGCTGACAAGTTTACTGTTTTATTGCAAAATTTTGTTGTGCAATTTCACAATTTGGCTGAAAATGGAGATTTTGGGTATATATATTTATAAATATACCTATGTATATATATACCCACAAGTATATTTATAAATATACTGTGTTTTATTTTTCTGGTAAATAAACCCTTTTTTTTTTTACAGAGTGAAGTTCTCTGTCTGTATATTATGGGAAGTTTATTTTATATATAAAAATGTTAATAAAATAAAATTTTATTTTGTTGAAGTGGGGGGGGGAGGCCCTACTCCCACAATGCCCATATGGGAGGCGTTGTGTGGAAGCAACGCCGCTGCCTTCACAGGCAGCGACACTGCCCATACAGAACCCCCGTATGGGGGGGTTGTGTAGCAGTTGCCTCTCCCTTATGGGAGGGGCCACGCCCCATAAAGTAAGTTCTATTTTTTAAAAAAAATTAAAATTTGTTTTTATTTATTTATTATTATTTTAATATTATATATTTATATATTAAAATATATATATTATATATAATAATATTATATTATATATATAATATATATATATATATTATATGTATATATATTATATGTATATATATATATATATTATATGTATATATATTATATGTATATATATATATATTATTTTAATATTTAAAAAGAATTTCTTTAAAATGTTTATTTCATTGTTATAGTGGAATTGAAATTGACTTTATAACAAATGTTTTTATTTAAATGTTGATTTTTATAATCAAATGATTTATTTTGAAAAAAAGTTGATGTTATAATCAAATGAGGTTATTGAAAAAGAATGTTTTAATCATGATGTGTAATTGGAGAAAATGAAATTAAATTATTGGTTTAAATTCCTTAAAATTGCTAATGTGATTTGAGTTACTAATGAGTATGTGCAAATAAGGTTAATTATTTAATTGATTACATGCACTATGTCATTGCTTGGCTTGGGTTTAGGAAACCCTAACATTAGTTTATTGAGTTGTCGGAAATTCTTTCTAAATGATGTTTCATTCATTCTCGATGTTGGGAAAATGGGGTTATTTGTCTAGTAAGTCTTCCAGAAGAGTTATTCTAGGTTGGGATGTTTTATGTGGTGGTTCGATTTGCGAATTGCCTTGGGAAATGCATATAGTTGCATCATGTTGTTTCACCCGGTTTTTATGAACGGGGATGGTTTGTGCCTCCTTGGGATTAGGAGAGGGTTATGTGGGTTGTGCCTCCTTTGGAAGGAGTGGGTTTTGTATTTTGTTTTCCTCTAGTGTTTGGAGTGATTTTTCTTTGTTCATTGCCTCCTTGGATTGGAGAGGTCGTCTTATCTAGTTTACCCATTGGATTGTGGTTTTGTACCGTGTGTGTTGTCGATAGGAGAGTGGCTCTTTGTGGGGGTCCGACACACAAAGGGGTGCCAGGGTAACTCACCTAGGGTTTAATCAAGTGATAATTTAAAAGAATTAATGGGGAACTTTCACACTAATAAAGATAATGAATGCCTCTCTCACAAAGCTTGTGTTTGTTAAGGCTCGAGATGAGACGAGACGGATAGTTTTTGCATGAGGGTCTGGCGGCTGGTAGAGGCAAGCTAGGGTAACCCAAGATGGGGGTCCAGTAGCCTAGGAAGGTTGAGCTAGGGTAACTCATAGCAATTTATGTATGACACTCTTCCTACATCAGCAGTTAGTCAGTTATTGTGTGGTGTACAGATGATGTACATGATCATTGTTCTCTGGAAGCATTGTAACTTTGTGTTAAGTGATATTGTGGTTGTAGTTGTTTCAGTTCAGTTATGTTTTAGCTTGTGTCTAGAGGTAGATGGTCTCGTATAGGAATTCCTTGTTACTATCTCCTAGCACGGGGGGTGAGCCTTTGGGTATCACATGGTTGGGTGGAACGTGCACCTTAATCTGTTGGGTCTTCTTCTTGTCCGTGTGGTCGATATTTCCAGTTGGAGTGGGATCCCGTTTCTTTTTATGCTTTAATCATTTTAGTAATTGTAATTTAATACCCCTCATTTGTATCGAGGTGGAAGATGTAATTTGTAACCATGTTTATTGGATTTGCCTCATTCGGGGAATGAGTGTTGTAATCATTTTGTAAATTATATTATTGGAACATGTGGTATCTTTTATGCCTTTGTTTTAATTTTATCATGTATGGAATGTATGAGTATTTAATTTGTTAAGTAATTAAATGTTATTTTTTTATTTCATGTTTCTTGATTGGGTTTTAAGTAATCTCAGTCTCATAACCTTAGAGGTTGTTGGCAATGGATAGTGATCTTGCATGTTTTTTGTACTTAAATAGAAAAAAAAAATAGTATGTTTGAGTAGTATATTGCAACTTCCTCTAGGGTTGTGTGGCGGGGCATTACATCAAGCGGTTAAGATTCATCCAAGGAACCTATGCTATAATACCAATTTTTAGACACACAAGACAACTAAGAGGAGGGATGAATCAGGGGTGCATTAAAACCTTCAAACCCATATTAAGCATTAGCATGAATGTAAACAAATGAAACATCAACACATCAATACCCATACACAATAGAACACAAAATTTTATGTGATAAACCCTAATCAAGGAAAAACCACGATGATGATTAACTCACATATATATGAATATCAAAACTGATTACAAGAGGCTCACTACCAAAAGGGCTCACTATCCAAAAGAAAGAAAGGCTCACTACCAAGGGCTCACTTCCTAGAAAGATCACTTATTCTAAAATATAAAGAGAATAAAAGAGACTGTTATAAGGAGGTTTAGTACCTCAAAGCAATAGGAGAAACCACCACAACCATCCGTAAACTTTGGCTCACTACCTCTAGAAACTTTAGGCACACTAAAATGTAGACACCTTCTACTCACTGATTTCAATAGTCTTAAGTGTTCTTGCTTGCACTCAGATCTCAACACATGATCACATATACATAATTTCACACCACACACTTCTCCAAAAACTAACCTTGCAAATATCTTTTAAAACCATGAATAACCTTCTCCAAGTCAACTTCAATGAAACATATGCACCTCAAATGTCCAACCACCAAATAGGTCAATACCAAACACTTATATGGTGGAAAGAAGTAAAGGCGGCCCACACCAAGGGTTAACCAAGACTCAAATCTGCATCGACATTCTACACTAGACTTCCAAAATCTATGAAGCACATCGTAAATAGCACTAACACACCAGGTTTTCCAAACCAGCATTAACCTACCAAGCAACAACATACACACTTCACCAAGTTTGAAAACATCCTAAAAACCACATAGTCACATTACAAAATATACCAAAATATTCCAATACTAATAGAATATTCAAAATCATTGGCACAAACATATGAAACTAAAAAATTTATCATCCTCTACAACTAGTCAAATTGCCACTAAGAAAGAACAAATGAACCAAGCTTGTGGAGCAGATGAACACCAAACCATCCAAGGGAAGATAGATACAAGAATAATTAGCACATTCCCCAATCTGTAAGACAAGAAATTTCAGCATAGAGAAATGTGGAGTAATTCCATTTCTCCCACATATCCCTCTTCACAAACCAGAGATAGTCTAGCACACTGTCAAACGTATCTTCTACTGCCTCACAATCTCGAACCTTAAAATTTGGATATAACACCTTCAAAGAATTTTTATCATCATATCCAAACTACATAGGCACATCTTTAAGCATGATGAAATATGGAGCACAATACATAATAGATCCCTAACACCTTGTACACTCTTTATATAAACTTTCTCAAAAGCACTTGGAAACCTAGTGACCATGTTGCATCTGCAACACCTTCTCAACACCACAAACACCTCATAAAAACACACTAGAGGCTGACATCAATGACAACACTTATGATAACATAGTATAACACCTAGTTGATCTAGGTCATGGATTGTAGTAATGATTGTGATGCATTATGATAATTGGGTGAGCGACTAAAAGAGAAAGAGCAATACTGTTAGATCTTGTTCGGTTTCAAGTTGATCATATCTTTGTGATAGAAGGGAAGTGAAGAATTGTGCTTAATTGTTTGCTAGACGTAGTGAGCCAAAGTTAGAACTTATTGAATGTTGAAAGCAGTGAGTGAGTAGGTAGCATAGAAGAAATTTGAAGCATAGTCAAAGTAGAACTATAATCATCAAAAAGAGAAGGGAAATCATAAAAAGGATTGAGCCTAATTGTCAATTTCAGAAAGTGGAAGGATTTTCATTTTGTGATTATTCCTAAGTTTGTTCTCAAATTAGGGAGTTGTAGTTTCCTTGGGTCGTAGTCCTAAAACAAAGTTTGTAGGGAGTTGTAGCTTCCTTGGGAGTGACCCTAAAACCTCTTTTTTAGGGAGTAGTATCTTCCTTGGGTTTTAGTCCTAAACAAAGTTGTAACTATTATTCATTTATGAGGCTATATTAGGATAGTAGCTCCTAGCAACAATTATCACTATGGTTTTTCCACTTTGGGGTTTTCCACGTACATTTGATGTTGTTTTTGTTGTGCATTGTTTCTATCTTTCATGTTCTTGATTATGCAGTAGAGTTTGAATTTTATATTGTTTCAAAAGTTTTGAGATGTGATAGAATATTGATTCATCCCCTCTCAGTATTCTAGTGTATGTTTAATAATTGGTATCAGAGCTTGTTCCTTAGAAGAAGTCTAACAACTTGAGGAAGATCCAAGATGGCACAAGAAGGGTCTCACAAGGTGTCTAGGTTTGATGAAACAAATTTTTCCTTTTGGAAATTCAAAATGGAGTCCTATATGTCCTATTTATGGTTTGGTATTTGGAAATTATTCAAGGATGGTTATGTTGTTCCTACTACTCCTCCAACTAATCCAAAAGAGATTAGGGCCTATGAGAATAATGGAAAGGATAAGAATGCTATCTTGAGTGGGCTAGCAAATTTTGATCTTGTAAAAGTAATGCACTACAAGACAAGAAAGGAGGTCTGGGAAAAACTTAGTGGCATCTATGAAGGAGAAATCAAATTAAATCAAGACAAGTTGTAGATCTATAGAGGAAAGTTTGAGAACTTGAAAATGTTAGAGGATGAAGATATTGTAGGATATGTCTAGTTAATTTTATTAATATTACCTTATTACTGCAAAATATTAGTAGAAAAAATAGTGCTCCTAAGTAAACAAATATTTTGATATAGGTGGATTTGGGGAACTAGATGAACTAGTGTCCCCATACTTTTATTAATTATTTTTCCTTGTCTAAAATTATTACAAATTTATCTATAGATTGTTTGTTGATAATAGGGTTGATGAAGGAATCATTAACCCTTTTGAAATTTTTTTAGGATTCTTTGAGTTTCAACTAACTATAATTATCCCAAAATATTTTATCTCCATACCCTTCACCTAATATGGCCTCTGTAGTTAATCTTGGGAATTTACCATGTCTTGCAAGTAAGTAGATTATATAAGAAGTCATACATAACTTCTTAGTTCATGGAAATTTTTCAATTGATCATGGAGGTTGTCACCTAGTCAAAATACTTCTCATTTTTTAGAATGGTGTGTATATACTAGCACATCCGAGTGTGTTAATCCTTGGACTTAGGCTTCCCCATAACTTTGTTCACTAAAGTAATGATGTCACCTAATTCCCCCTATTCATCTACCTTTGTGAGGTTCTTTGGTACCTTAGTAAAGGCCTTCCTTGGCTTTATTATCCAAGAATCATTAAAAGTTTCCTCACACATTTCTCTTCCTCCTCAAATGATTTCATAGTCTACTCATCTATTAGTGTCTTCAACATAGCCCTAAAGGGTAAAAACAAATGTGTGATATAAATTATAGGCTTATATTAAGTACAACACTAACTTCATATTCTCTATAGGTCCTAGTTTTGAGATCATAATGAGTTACACAACCTAGGATTAATTTTGGGTACTAAAGCATAATAGAGAATCCAATCATATGTGTCAACCTAGAGTTTTTTAAAATTTTATACCTAGGTAAATATGGCCTAGGTTAGTGACAGAAATGTCTTGTACATTCAAGGTGATTTTGGAGACCCTAAGGACTCCTTGTAACTAATACTTTATTATCACATGGAATTTATCTAGTTTCTTAGTTGTCTTATTAGTCATTCTCCATTGAAAAAAGTGAATAAAATAAATTTCCATATTTAAGTATTATACCTCCTTTACTTAGGCTTACAGGTGTGATGTTATTAATCTTATAAAACCTAGTAAAATTTTCTTTGAATCTTTGGGAATTTAGGTCTTTCAACCAAATTTTTCTAGCATTTTTCTATTTGTAATAGTTTTTAGAGTTGGGTGAAATAGTAATGTAGAACTTGATCTATGAATTTAGTAGTTTTTGGGTTATGACTTAAACAAAGAACATGGAACTAGGTTCCAAGTTCTTATCATGTTTCAAGATCCTATAGGAAGCAATTTAGGACCATAAGAGTGGGGGAATGCACAAGGTAGTGATCGAGAGGAACCAAGAACTTCCCATCAAGTTCCATAGTTAGATGGGAAACACATGAAAATATTTATTATGGAAATAGGATGGGTCATGGTTCAAGGGAGGAAATAAGGAACTTGGAAGCAGGTCCCAAGTTCCCATTGGGTTTAACAATCTAATGGAAAATGGGGAAGTAAAAGGGGAATTTTTATTATGAGTAGGTGTTAATAATCAAATGGAAGTATAGACTTGGAAAAATCATTCAAAGTCCATCATTTGACTTGGCATCCGAGACTCGAAATAAGGAATAGTATAAGGAGTGGAAATAGGTAGTAGAAATGAAAGGGGACATGGAACTAGGTTTTAAGTCTAGAACAAAAACTGAGAGTTAGTTATAAATGAAGGGGGAGAAATGAAGAAAAGTGAAGGAGAATTGATGGATATGAGGATCAAGAGGAAATGAGACCCTAGAACTCTTGATGAGGGCCACACTATCTGAAACCCACACAAATCATTACAATAAACACCAACACAGAAGATGCGAGATAGAAAAATAACTCAAGTTCAATTATTTTCTAGAAAATGAAATTACATATTCAAAACTTACATGCTACAACCTCATGGACTTGATTAATTAGAACATAATCAACTCTAAAAACAAAATATATTATTTGATGCCACAATCTGCACTAATGGAGCCACCTTCTACAACCCCCACCTAACCCTTTTTATTTTACCCCAATAACCATCCTAAAATGTTCTATATAGTTCAACTTCCCCTTTTGTTTTGGCGCCAAAAGTCCTACCAATTGATTTTTTGCCTAGGAGGAAATTTTGATGAAATTCACTTTTTAGAGGAGCAACTTCGTGGGGCCATAACTTTTGATTTGGGTGTCCAAATTTCTATTATTGCATATCATTGGAAAGCTCTCAAAGATATCTACAGCATGTGAACCTACCATAGGTCGGTTCATCAACTTTTTGAGCTATTTCGAAGCCTCTAAAGTCTTCATATCTGAAATTGAAGCTGCATTGGAGAAATTTCTTGAGATGAAAACTTTAATATCTCTCAAACTGTGTAGGGTATTGAGGTGATTCTTTCATGTCTGGATTTTTTTTTCAATTTTTCTCCTTGGGGTAAATGTTTAGGTCCATACAAGCCCATTTAGGCCAACTTACTAAAAATAGTAAGTGACTGTTTCTCACTATTTTTGACTTTTGACTATCTTACACCCCTTAAGTGCCATCATGGGACACAAAACAACTAAAGAAAAAAAGGAAAAAAAATTGGGTGATGCAAGATTTCCCTACATTGTTGGATGCTCCTGCATTAGACACCCAAGTTAATTTGAAAAGTGACTCTATCACTTCTCAAAAGTTAGAGGGAAACCAAGACGATTAACCTCAGCCTCAAACAACTATGATGAATCTTCAACAGGCCTTCCTCTCCATTTCACCAAGTACTTTGTGTATTGCTTGTTTCTTGTGCTTCTACCCATATGACTATCCAAAATTTCTTCTATCTCCTCCTTTTCTAAAGTAGGTGCTAGAATATTCCACTATGCTTCCATTATTTCTTAATCAATTCCTCCTTCATTATATATTGTTAAATATGAAATGTTAAACACAAGTGAAATATGAATTTCATCAGGAAACTTTGCCTCATAGGCATCTCCTAAATCATGCTTCTTTAGGATCTTGCATGGTCCAAACTTCTTCACCTTTAACTTGTTGTATGTACCAACTAGAAACCTTTCCTTTCACAAATGAACCATGACTTCATCTCCTACTTGGAACTCCTTATACCTCCTTTTCAAATCTGCTTGAGCCTTATATTGTGAGTTCATCTTATTGATATGTCTCTTCACCTCTTCAAGAAAATTATTCAGGTGGTAAGCAAAATATTTAGCCTCAGCACTACTCTTCTCCCCCTTATCCATCTTTCTTAGTTCAAAAGAAGTTCTTGGACTACTCCCATACACAATCTAGAATGGTGATTTACCAGAGCTCCTGTTGACAGAATTGTTGTAAGCAAATTATTCCTATGGTATAATCAAATCCCATCCCTTGGGCTTGTATCCTACGAAGCATCTTAACAGGTTACCCAAACTCCTACTCACCACCTCCGTTTGTCCATCAGTCTGTGGATGATGTGCAAAACTGAACTTCAAATTTGTCTTTAACTTCTTCCATAATGTCCTATAGAAATAACCAACAAATTTGGTATCTCTGTCTGAAACTATACTCTTTGGTAGACCATGTAGTCTCACCACCTCTCTGAAATGCAACTTTACAACATGAACAATAGCACTAGTCTTATGACATAGAATGAAATGTGCCATCTTTGAAAATATATCCACCACCACAAATAAGGAATCATGCCCTGTCTTTGTCCTTGTTAAGCCAAGAACAAAATCCATGCTAATATTCTCCCATGGCCTCTCAAGTATAGGTAATGGCTGATACAATCTAGTATTTTGACTTTTCCTTTTTCCATCTAACATACTCTGTAGCTTTGTACAAACTTCTTCACAACTTGTTGCAACTATGGCTAATAATAATTCTCACTGAAAAGAGGAATGGTCTTATCTTGATCGAAATCTCCAGCCAATCCTCTACTATGCTTCTCCTTGATTGGATTCTCTCTCATAGATATCCTTGGAATTCACAATTGGATTCCTCTAAACAACATCCCATCTTGGATTAAGAAATCTAACCATCTCATCTTATCCAATGTAATAGGTTCCAAACAAGCCTTCCAAGCTTTTGCAAAGTTTGGATCTTTAGGATACAAAATCTTGAGTTCATTGAACCCAACAACCTCTATATTCATTTCTATCAACAAATTTTTCCTTCTACTCAAGGTATTTGCAACTTTGTTTGACCTTCCACTCCTATGCTTCAAAACAAAGGTATAACTCTGCAAAAACTCAACCCATTTTAAGTGTCTTTAATTTTACTTTCCTTGACTATTGAGATACTGCAAAGCCTAGTGATTAGTATAAAAAAAATTATTTTGGCAGCAAATAGTGTCTCCATTTCTTCAAAGACTAGACTATAGCATAAAACTCTTGATCATAGATAAAATATTTCTTCCTAGCATCATTTAACTTCTCACTAAAATAGGCAGCAGGCTTACTGCTGCAGAGCACCTTGTTCCTCCATTTGATGAATTAGATCTTGTTCAGTGGTTTTAATTATGATAATGTCAAATAAGGCCATGATAGGCCATTGTTTTAATGTTGTTATTACTTCTAAGTCTAGGTGGGGTCATGATGCCAATAATGTAATGTTGCAAAGTTGTCATTTCAAATATTGTAAAAGGTGAAAATTTGAAAGTTATAGGGGAGCCCAATGGTCATGGGAAGTTGAAAGGTAGTTATAGGAATTGTGAGGATTTGGTTGAGTTATAAATATGTTGGAAACTCAAAGTTAGTGGTTGTTGAAGAGTTTGAAGGAGAATATCAATCAAATATTTTTGTTTCTTTGTTAATTTTTGTGTATTTTCTTCATTTCTAGCCTATGTATAGGTCTATACAATATGATTTTTCTCTAAGATGATCTGAATCTATTGTAGGATGGTTTTAGCTTTGATTTGAATCCATTCTCGTGGAATTCTATTAAGTTCCAAGCAACTTAGTGGTAGATTTTTGAAAACTATTATGAAGTTGCTCATACAAAGGTTTGAGTGTAATATGTTGAAATAGGCCATTCCACCTATTTTCAGGTTGTTTCTTAGTGGAATGGGCTTGATGTAAGTAGCATAGGGTGTAGGAATAATAAAATAGCATTGGTGAAGACATTTGAAGTGATTCTCAATGCTGCCTCTATTGAAACACAAAATTTAGGCCTTAAGAACAAGGCTAGAGTTGGTGAATTGAGGAAATTGCTTGAGAACAAGGTAGAACTAGTTGGGAGAAGTGTGAGAATGTGTATTTTTTTGTGTTAGAAGGTTTTCATAGGTAGGGAAGGTAAAATTGCAGGTCTAGGCTTGAAGCCCTAGTTGAATGAAGAGCATTTTTGAAAGGAAAAGTGAGGTTTTAGAGTGACAAAGTGGTAACGTGTAATACCCCTCCGTGTCGATTGTTCTAGACTTTTGTGTGAGTATTTGTGTGTGCTTCATTGATTACTGTGTTATTCGATTGTGTGAAAAATATAATATGTTAGTAATCATGTTTAAATAATTAAATAAATCATAAGTGATTTGCAAAGTTATTTAAAATATGATTAGAAATTAAAATAAAAATTAATTAAATTAAATCAAATGATTTAGAACAAATGATCAAATTAAACTAATTCGTTAAAAGTAAAAGTGATATTATTAGATAAATTGATTTAAATTGTTGAAGTTAATAATAAAATAATCTTGAAAAGATAATTATTATAGTAAGAAATTTAAATGGATAAGGAGATAGGAAGCTGAAGTGTTTTAAAGCAAGAAATGAAACTTCACCTATAGAGCATTTGGAAGTCGAAGAGAACTGGAGAATATGAAGAATAAATGAATAAAAGTTGTAGTAGTTTGCAAAAATATTAATTGTGTTTTGAAGAAAAATTTTGTAAACAGTTGTTTTTTAAATTATTTTAATATGCATGTGTTTATTTAAAATTGGTGGTGGAAATGATAAATAAATAAACAAATAAAAAGCTCAATCTTTTGTGGATTCGAATGGATTTGAATTTTATTTTATTTATTTTTAAAAAAAAGTGACTTTTGGTATTCGCTGGAAGAGGAAATTGAAAGGATTCATGGGCATGGATTTTAAGAAGGGGTTTCTTTGTTTGAGGGGATGGTTCGAATGCTGGAGAAATTTTATTTTCAATCATTTTCTGTCCTTAGTTTCTTTTTCTATTTTCTGGAGAAAATTGGTGAAGAGGAAGGAAGATTTGGATCTGTTGCTGGAAGATCGGCAACAAGGAATTGTTTCAGCAAGAGTGACAAGGCTTCTTCAATTTTCTGCAAGCGAAGGACGCCAGGTTCTTTTCTTTTAATTAATTATCTTCTGTTAAAATAGGAATTGTTCCCTGTGAATGAAATTTGTATTTAGGGTTGAAAATTAAATAATGGTAGGAAGAAAATCTATTGGGGTTATTATTTAAGCACTGAAAATAAACCAGGGATTGTGATTATGATTTGTCCAAATAGAATTTCTGTGGGTTCTGGGCTGTTCATTTAAAAGGGGGTTTTTATTTGAAATCTGGAAATGAGCAATTTTTCTTTCAATTAATTTCTGGGAGTATGATAATCTCCATATGCCTGTATGTTGCAAAATATTTCTACTGTTCAGAGAACAGTGATTATTTTCCCTGATTTTGAAATGTTCAGGTTCCTACGCATATATATATATATATATATATATATATATATATATATATATATATATATATATATATATATATATACATATATATATATACACACATATTTATATATATATATATATATATTAAAATATGAAATGAAAATTTAATTTATTGAAAATTCGTTATTCATATCTGTCGGCACTGTTCATTTAATTTTATATATTTTTATATATTGGTTGTGTGTGGGGGGGTTCGGCGGCGGCCCACTGCCATGGCGGTGTGTGATGGTGTTGCGCACACATCAGGACAGGCGCTGAAGGTAGCTACAACGGGCGGCGTCTATTGTCGTGCCGTGTATTGGGGTTAAAACTCCCCATTTAAATTCATATGTATTTAAAAATTTTGTTTAATAAAAACGCGAATTTTATATCTTTTTCTGTGCGGATTTTATTTTATAAATATATATATATATATATATATATATATATATATATATATATATATATATATATATATATATATATATATATATATATATAT
Organism: Sequoia sempervirens; assembly: GCA_007258455.2. Taxonomy (NCBI): domain Eukaryota; kingdom Viridiplantae; phylum Streptophyta; class Pinopsida; order Cupressales; family Cupressaceae; genus Sequoia; species Sequoia sempervirens. The sequence continues at coordinate 183,081,223 of VDFB02358134.1, read as the reverse complement.
ATATATATAAAATATATATATATATATATATATGTATATATGTATATATATATATAGATATATAATTATATTTATATATATATTTATTAATTTATTTATTCTGATTTCTCTGTTCAACTGTTACAGTATTATTTATTTTAAATATATATATATATATATAAATATTCTGTTTCTTTTCTGATTAAATTATATTTTCTGATAATTTAACTGTTATTTAGGAAATATATATATATATATATAGATTCTGTTTCTTTTCTGATTAAAAATAAAGCAGAATTTGTTATAATGAAAATAATAGTAAAATAGAAAGAAATTTGTTCTTATTGATTTATTAAATTACCAACTATAAGAGGATGAGTTAGTAGAAAAAATCAATTTACGAATATATGACCGCATTGATTTATTTAATTCTTGTTTTGAGTGAATATTTTGGAATAGAAAAGAATTCCTATTAGTTTGTTAAATTGTGAAATTTAATAGGATAATATAGTAGAAGGGCAATAGGTGAATATATATATATATATATATATATATATATATATCAACATTGATTGTTTAATTCTTATTTTTTTAAAATGTGTATAGGGTGGAAATAGAATTTAATATAGAATCGAATAAGTTATCTTTTTATGAAATTAAGTCTTGTAGACTTGTTGGATTCTTAGAAAAGATCTATTCTCTTTCTACTTTTCCTCCTCGAAAAGAATTAAAATATATAGATATGTAGTGGTTTTAAAAGGTATTTTGGGTGTAAATTTAGTTAGATAGATTTAAGATTTTAAGGTGGTAAGTTCTATTATGTAGTTTAAGTATTTAGAGTATTGTCATTATTATCATTTTTAAATGGGTTTCATATTGGAAGTGAATGTTAAGTTAGTATGATGAAAGGAAAATGGAAATAATGTTTTGGACATAAGTAGTTATGAAATGATAATGAGTTAACTACCCAATTATTAAGTAGTTTTCTATTTTGTTGATAAATGAAAGGGGAAATTTAAATGTATGGGCATGATTAGTGATTGGTTAGGGTGTTCTTGAATTGGATAGTTATTGGTGAATGGGATTTTAATCTTTTGGAAAATTGACTTTCTTTATATTCATTTAATGGTAGATTGTAAGTTCTCTTTTTGGATAAGTCTTTAGAATACTTGTGATGGGTATCATAAATTGTTATAGTTAACTGAGTAATTTAGATGGATAAAGTGTATTTGAAAGTTGACGTTCTGTAGTGAATTAGTATTGAATATATATGTATGTTTAAGGATTGATTTGATTGATGTGTCCTCCTTTACGTTTGCTTGGTTTCAAAAAAAAAAAGACTTTTATTCCATTGGGTTGTGTCAATTTATGAGTGATTTGATGGACCCTTCTTATTGTCTATTTTCTCGAGTTTGCATGAGTTGGGAATCCTCTTTAATTTAATTTGTTGTTATTCATTTAACCCTGCGTGGTCAATTCTTGGATTTGTTTGGAGTTGTGGAGGTCTTATTATTTGATTTTGTGGTGGAGTATTTTGGATATTAATGTGATGCTTGGTTGTGATAAGTTTATACTTCTTGTCATATGCAATCTTTCCACTTGTGTTATGTTGGTGAAACATTGAATTATATTGTTGTTTTGGTTGATGTTTTGCCAAAGGTCATTTGTTTAACCAGCTGCACAGGTATCTTGTGAGGAGGAAATTGAGGTCTCCCTGGGATGCCTGGTTGCATGCTTTTACCTCTGTTGTTGAAGGTTTGTGTTTGGATGGTTCATGTTGGTGTGGATTCTTTTGGAGACTAATTTTGATTCAAGGAATCCTTTGCCATTTAATTTGTGTTGTTTTGTTTATGAGTTGTGGTTATTTGATCTTCTTGAATTTCTGATTTATTTATATCGAAGTTGTTTATGTAGTCTGGATGGAGTTGATGGTTTTATTTTTATGTATTCACTCGTTATATTTGAATTGAAGATAGTTCTTGTGTCCTTGCAAATTTTGTTGTGAGTTCTTTGATGGGGAAACCCTAGTGTAAACATTTTGAGATACTTCCAGAGGCTTGAGATGTTTGATAATTGATGTTCTCTCTCTTTATGTGCCCTTGATGTGGCAAGTGTTTTGGTTTCATGATTTTAAAAGGGTTGTACGGGAATTGTTGAGACTTTGATTATGTATTTATAGCGAGATGGGTAATGCCTCGCATGCTTCTCAGTTGTGATCTAATATTCTTGGTATGTGGTACAAGCCTTGGTTTCTTGGTTTTAGTTTAATGTTGTTGGGTCTCTAGGGAGAGTGGCTCCTCATGGGGGCCGGTGCCCCGTTTAAGGGGAAGGGCACACGATAACCCACAGGTGAGTTGGTAATCAAGTGAAAACCTAATAATTAACTTAGGAGGGTTGGGTAGTAATATCATTATAAGATTAAAAAAATGGATGCCTCGTCTTCCTTAGTGCTTTCACAGACTAATGGAAGGTTGAGAAGGCCGTGGTTGGCAAGGTCGTGACCTCGTCCTCACGAGAGGCCTACAGCTCCGCATGAGTCACCCTATGGACCGGCGCCTCCAGTTGGGAGGAAGAGCATAGGACAGCCCATGTAGGACTATGTGATGACACTCTCCCCTAGTTGCCCATGTGTTTTACGTTTATTGTGTTTCTCTGGAAGTAGGTTATGGGAGTTGGTTTAGATTGTTGTTTGAATTGATTTAAATTGATTTATGATTATTGTTTTAATACATCTTTAGTATGTTTTGTGGTCTTGTATGATCTCATTTATATTTGATTTATGACCTTGTACTTTTATGGTACTGTGATATGTTGTTATTGTATTGTGTAATTGCAATTTGGAATTGTATTATGTTTATTAATTCAGTTTGTTTTGGAAGTGTTTCATGATCATCCTTTGGTTACTTGTTTATTGGTCATTGCTTTGATTTATGTGATGGGATCTATGACTTGAGTTATTATGTTTTCTCTTGGATGTTGTTGATTTTTTCATTGTAATCTTGAGTTTTATGATACTTTTGTATGGCATTGAGTCTTGTGGTTCCCTATTTGGATGTTCTTGGTTGCGGCCTCTTTCTTGTTTAGCTCCTAGCATGAGGGGTGGGTCTTCGGACTCACATGGTCGGGTGGAACGTGCTAAGCACCCCATTGGGTCCCCAGTCGAGGATCGAGAGGTGCAGATTGGTGCTGTTGCGGTGACCCCAGAGTTGTATCTATCTTGGAGCCAGTTATGATATTGTGCATCATGTTTCTTGTTGTATGGTTTCCATTCTTGATTGGAAACACTTTTGTATCATTGTACCTCTAGAACATTGTACTGTAATGTAATGTTAACTCGGTGTGGATATTGGTCGTGGCAGTTGTTATTCGTTGTGTTAAGTTAATCATGTATATGTTGTATTTACTCAGATGGTTTCTTATCAATGATTTTCATGTGTGTGTTATATTTGTTATGGATTATATCTTTGGATTTTATTCTTTATTGTTGTTGTGTGGATCTCAGTCTCGTAATGACTCCTCGTGTACCCCAAGGGATGTATGTGTTAGTGAATCTGTTTAAATGAAATTCATGTCATGGCTTAATGTGTATTGCATGTATGTTATGTTTAGTTAATTTTTAAAAAAAATTGTGTTGTGATTATTGTTTAATAGTCCTTTGGGGTTCGCACGATGGGGTGTTACATAACATTAGAGAGAAACATAATTTGGTGGTCAATTAAGCTTGTGCAAGCAAAATAAGTATGTTGGAAAGTGGTTTCCAGATTGTGAGAGGTCTGGAGATGGGTTTTTCAATAAACCCTTGTCAATTTGGAGAAAAGTGAGGGTTTCATGAAAGTGAGTCATAGGAAATGAGTATTGACCCTAAGATTGGAGAATTTATGGTTTTGGAGGTAGTTTAAGGTCTTTCTAATGATATTTTGTGTTGGTAGAAATATTTGAGGTGTGTTCCTTTGGAAAAGTGACCTAATTAGTCAAGCTGAATAGCATTGGAAGCCTATTTTGTGATGTTGGTCCAAAGAGGCCTAATAGGATTTTGAGATATGTTTTTTGTATGGTTAATGGGTCCCTAAAAATATGAGTGGTTGGTGGATTTTTTAGAGTGATTGAGAGATAAGGCCTAAAAACAAGGTATGGTTGCCACTAGGGAAGTTAACCCAAGAGAGGGTTTTGAAGGTTGTAAAATTGGTTGAAGGATCTCAAATTGTGTTGATTAAGTCAATGACCTCCATTTCATTCCATCACTTTCCTTCTTGACTCAAAACAACTCATATGGTAGTGCCACTAGCATCACAATCTAATTGAAAGACCTTATTGAAATATGGAAGTGCCAAAATAGGTTGCTTTGTAACTTTCTTCTTCAACATATCAAAAATTTGGGCTGATTTTGTAATCCACTTAAACTCTTTTCTATCCCCTCTCACCACTTTAGTTAGAGGTGCACAAATACTATTGAAATTCTTAATAAACTTTTTGTAAAAACTTACTAGACCATGAAATGATCTTACCTCTATAACATTCCTCAAGGTAGGCCATTCAATGATAGCTCTCACCTTCTCTAGATCCATTTTAAGACCCTTTGTTGAGACAAAAAATCCTAGTTACACCAACTCTCTCTTCAAAAAACAACATTTCTTCAAATCAATCAACAACTTCTCCTCCCTTAGCTTCTCAAAAAATCTTTGGATATGCATCAAGTGCTCCTCCAATGTCTTACTAAAAATCAAAATATCATCTAAATAAATAATAACAAATTTTCCTAAAAATTATTTGAATATCTCATTCATAAGCAACATAAACGTACTCGGTGCATTGATTAGCCCAAAAGGTATGACTAACTACTCATACAATCCCTCCTTGGTTTTGAAGGTTGTCTTCCATTCATCTCCTTCTCTAATCCGGATCTAGTGATATCCACTCTTTAAATCTATCTTTGTGAAGTACTCAGCTCCACTCAAACAATCCATAATGTCAACCATTCTCAGCAAGGGAAATCTATACTTGATGGTGATCTTATTGATGGCTCTAGAATCTATACACATCCGCCATTCCCCATCCTTCTTTGGTGCTAGTACTGTAGATACTGCACACAGACTCAAACTCTCTCTGATAAAACCCTTCTACAACAACTCTTGCATTTGTCTATTCAACTCTTCAATCTATGCTAGAGTCATACGATGAGTTTCTTTATTTGGAAAACTAGCTCCAAGAATCAAGTCTATATGATGATTAATCTTTCTTATTGGAGGAAAACCTTCAAGTATGTTATCGGAAATGATAGCTTGAAACTCATTCAACAAATATGAAGCCTCTATAGGTACCTCGGTAGTATCTTCTTTCTCAATTCTAGGGATCAATGCAAAACACATATGCTCATGCCTCATACCTTCTAGGAACTTTCTTCCATATTCAAAAAATTTATTGCATTACTATGTACCTTTTCTTCTATCTCTTTCAAGGGCTTAAACATATGCCAAATCCCATCCTTTGTCAAAGAATAGGTATTGGCATGTCCATCATGTATTTCTCAATGATCAAACTGCCACATTCTACCTAACAACATATGAAAAACATCTACAGGCATAATATCACACAATACCTCATCATGGTAATTTCCAATCTTGAACTTTACTAGTCATTGTTCATTTACCAAGGCTTTATGGTCCTTCTACAACCAAGTAATCTGGTATGGGTTTGGATTCTTTCTCTCCAACTGCAACTTACTAACCCTTTCTTCTAAAACAAGGTTATCAGTACTACCTCCATCAATAATAACATTACAAAATTTACCTTCACACTTACATCTGATGCAAAAAAAATTCTTCCTTTGAGTTGGTTCCTTCTCCTCATTCAACAAAGCTCTTCTAGTAACAAGAACCTCTCCTCTTTCTACATCCTCAGAATGTGAAGACTCAACATCTTCATCTACTAGTGAAACTCATGCATTACCCTCAGGTCTTCTATTTGTCCTTCCTTGATGTTGAGGAAACTCATAGGCTCTATGTCCTTCTTTTCTGCATTGGAAATAAGTTCCACAAAAGCCTCCTCTTCCTGGTCCTTGTCCAGATATTCCTCTTCCTCTTTGGTCTCTATTATTCTAATCACGAGGTCAGTAGGTGTTATCTCCTTTTTGGTTCTGGTTGCTACTAGAGCCTTCACCCTTCTTTTGATCTTCATTTCAACCTCCATATGACCATCCACCAGTCTCTCCTCCATGGCCTCCACCTCGTTGTTTATTCTCAAACCTCTTGTTTAGTCATTCTTCAACCCTTAGAGAAAACTAATAAGCGTCCTCAATGGTGGTCATTCTTACTAGTTCCAATTCTTCCTATATTCTGGGATTCAACCCATTAATATAACAAGCAACTTTCTCTTTATTTTCCTTAGAATGTCCTATCTAAATCAGGGCTTTTTGAAATTTCTCTATATATTATTTCACCATCCTTGTTCCTTGCCTCAAGCTCTACATCTTCTTAAGTAACTCCAATTTGTAATTGACTCGAATAAATTGTTTCTTCAATTTTCACACCATTATGTCCCATCTAGAAATTTTATCTTTCCCTTGTCTTCCTCGTTCTAATTGGACCTCTTTCCACCATATACTGGCATGACCTTTCAATTTTTCTTTGCAAATCTCACTCTGTGAGGATCTTCAATCTCCTCAAACTCAAAAAGTTCCTCCATCTCATTGATCCAATCAATTAATTCTTCAAGATTTAGACTTCCATTGAAAGTTGAAACCTCCATTTTAGGTCTCTTCGCAAAGCTTGAGATCGCTCGCAAAAATCTTCTTTCTCTAGGATCCATTGGATCCTACTCTTCCTCTTCCATTTACTCTTATGTTTCATCTTCACTGTCATCTCTTTCTTGTTGCACATCTCTTATTTGAACCCCTTGTTGCAAGGTTTCTAATTGCCTTCTAGGGGCTCTGATTTCATCTCTAGGTGGATCTCTTCCTCCACCACCTTGGCCTCTACCTCTTCCATGTTGGGAAAGTCTTGGAGGCATCTTGAACTCAACCCACACTCATAGGTCCTGGTACAACTGCCTCACATTCAACACTCTATTAAAATCTCAAGAACTCCTACTCTGATACCACTTGATGAGGGCCACACCGCCCAAAATCCACACAAATCACCACAATACACACCAACACAAAAGATGAGAGACATAAAAATAACTCATTTTCAATTATTTTCCAGAAAATAAAATTATAGATTCAAAACTTACATGCTACAACCTCATGGGCTTGATTCATTGTAATAGAATAAACTCTGAAAACAAAATATATTATTCGGAGCCACAATCTGCACTAATGGAGCCACCTTCTACAACCCCCACCTAACCCTTTTTATTTTACCCCCAATAACCACCCTAGAATTTTCTAGAAAGTTCAACTTTCCCTTTTGTTTTGGCGCCAAAAGTCTCATCGATTGATTTCTTTCCTAGGAGGAGATTTTGATGAAATTCACTTTTTTAGAGTAGCAACTTCGTAGGGACGTAACTTTTGATTTGAGTGTCTGATTTGCTATTATTTCATATCATTGGAAAGATGTCAAAGAGATCTACAATATTCAAACCTATCATAGGCCAGTTCATCAACTTTTTGAGTTATTTCGAGGCCTCTAAAGTCTTCATATCTAAAATTGAAGTTGCATTGGAGAAATTTCTTGGGATAGAAACTTTAATATCTCCCAAACCATGCAGTGTATTAAGGTGATTATTTCACAACCGGAAATTTTTTTCAATTTTTCTCCTTGGGGTAAATTTTTAGGTCCATACGATCCCTATTTAGGTCAACTTACTAAAAATAGTAAGTGACTACTTTTTGCTATTTTTGACTTCTGACTGTCTTACACCCCTTAAGTGTCATCATGGGACTCAAAACAACTAAAGAAAAAAGGAAAAACATTTTTTTTGGGTAATGCAAGATTTCCCTACACCACTGGATACTCCTACATTAATTGTGTTCCAAGATCCAATAGGGTCCCAAGACTTGGTCGGAAGAAAAGAAGGTGTGAAGGAATTTTTTATTATGATTGGGTCACATGAGGCTAGTAGAAACATGGATTTGGAATGTTGGTTCCAAGTCCTTGGTTCCACCCAATGTCTAGGACTCAAAATGAAGGTAAGGAAAATTTGTAGTGTTTGTTGAAATGAATAGTCAGGTGCATGAATCAAATGGTAATGGGGATTTGGAATACTAGCTCCAAGTCCTTAGTTTCATCCAATACCCAAGACCTACAATGACCAAAGAGAGGTCATGTTTTCAAAACTCAGTAAAGGTGATCTAATGAAAATTCCCTAAATAGGGAAAACAACATTTAAAAATTCAAGAGGCCAATCACCAAAATTGATTTTGAGCATAAAAGGTTAATTCAAACTACACTAAAACACTCAAATCTAAACAAAATACTAAAAATGAAAAGCTTCAAATGACTTCTAGGGAACGAACTAAGCTGAGTGTTTAGAGGAAAACAAAAAAAAATGCTAACCCTAAATATATTTTGAAACATATTAAAATAAAGGGAAGATAAGATAGATATGAGAAAAATGGAGAAACATGAAAAACAAAAAAACTACCTCACAATTAAACTTCTGGGAACCAAAAAGGAAACAAGCTTGAGGAAGAAGAAAAAGTGGGCCATATAAATGCTCTAAATTGGAAATAAAAAGAAGGATAATTTTGAAAGCACTATGCATAAGAACACACTAGTGCATGAAGTAATCAAAGCCCTTGGAGAAAGAAAGGTGAGCGATAAATGACTAAGAGAAGGGTTTATATACCCATGAAAGAGTATGGAACAGCATGCATAATAAATGTGTAGAGGATGTAGGTGTGAAGGTGTTGAGTCATGAGCTATGAGAGGAAGAGAGAACTTGGAACCAGATTCTAAGTTCCAATTGAGTTCTACAACACAATTAGAAAATAGGAGAGAAAGATTCAAGGAGGAGTAGGTATTGGGTCATGGGAAACACCAAGAACTTGGAAGCTAGGTTCAAGGTTCCCATCAATGATCACAGTCTAGTAGGAACCTAAAGAGTTTTGTGGACTTTGAGAATCCTAGAATAAATTTACAAAAGACTCAAAATAAAAAAGAAAGGAAGGGCCCAAAAGGACCCTCAAGTCAACTAAAACAACCCAAAGACACAAAATGCAAAATGAACAAAAATAGAAAAATGGGGTCCCTAATATTTATAAGAAAAAAATGATGGGGGGTGTATGCAAGGAATAACACTAAAAAAGGTCAAATAAATTTAACAACCAAAATAGTAATTTTCCCATTAAGGGTTGAATATAATGACAACATTCACAAAATCCACAGACCTATCAAGATCAAATAACATTTGTATTGTTCATAATGAACAGAAACATAGCAAGGTTGAATAATTTTAACAAAATTCATATTAGTTATTATTACTTATTATGGGCCTATCAAGTTCAAAAAATCATATTAGTGTTTGTAATATAAATGGACCTGGTAAAGGTCCTATAACATTGAAATGTTTGCAATAAACATAGACCTGATAAAGGTAAAAAAAAAATTAACATAATATTTTTTGCAATAAACATAGACCTAGTATAGGTCAAGATAACTATACCATTGGACCAAGAGTGAGTGGTGCAAGTATTAATACTATAAATTTTATGATAAGAGTTTGCATATTAAACATGTTCAAGGGTACCAAAGTAATATAAAGAGAAGAACAAACCCTTATTTGTATTATTTAAATATTGACAGACATGAAATGATAGATATACCAAAGTATGGTGTTAATAGGCCTACAATTATTGATCCTCTACCAAGGTGCAAATAAAACATTCAAGAAAGAAAACCCTTAAGTCTAATAATTCTACATTCTAAAGCATTATCAATACAATAGTATACTCAAAAATCCCATGGGAAGACATGCCAATCAAAATGTCATAACAATTTCAACATCCATTAAAAAAATAACATAATCAATATAAATTGATATGCATTTCCATGCAAGAGTACAAAGAGAGAGTTATTATTATCATTCTTTTAATATATGACATAAACAATTAATATATCTAAAAATATATAGTTTTTGCATGCCAAACATTAGTAGGAAAATATAACATTTGGAAATAATAACATACCATTTTTCTCCAACAATTATCTTTGAAAAAAATATAGAGCTTGTTCATCATTTTTCTTCTGCAACCAAACCACACCAAAATACCCTCTTCATTTTTTTCCTCTTTTTTTTATAATCCTAACACCTCTAAAGTTTCTCCCTTTTCCTCTCCATGAAACTCAAAATTTACTATATACTTTTATTCATTTATAATAAACTTAGTCCAAAAATGTAATAATTATGCACTTGTCTTATGATGAGATCTTATAAAACCAATGACACAATCAAAAGAAGATATGTAAGGAAAAAAATAATATTAATTAACAAATTAGCATGATAAGAGGAGATAGAGAACAAACAATCATCAAAACTATAATGATGTTAGGATACAAGGTACCATCACAATTATGACTCAAAGTGAATATCAAAGTAGTGCATATGTGACTGAACACTATTGTATTTGTGTGGGAGTTATCAAAGTCAAGATGCCCTTGTCATTTTACTTGATCTACTTCCATCTCTTCAGCAATACTCTCCCTCCTCATTTGGGAGGGTGAATCTAATTTACTACATCCACCTCATTTAACCAACAAGGTAGTTATTCCATTAACCATAGTATCATAGTATAATATAAATATTTTACTAACAATCATCATTATAAGGATAATAACATTAAATCTATATCTTTTAGTCAACATCTAACTGATATTTTATTTTTTCATAACACAAATAAATTAATAAAATCTTAGTGTGGATACCCACAAAACATAGTTTTGATAACATAATTTTAAATTTAAACAAATTATTTTAGCTTAAAGTTAATAAAAATGACATAATCAACTTAGTGCAAACATGAGGTGTGACAACAAATAATTTCATAATACAGTTGTATTAATCAAATTCAAAATGCATGTTAAGAAATCAATAAGTAAAAAAATACAAATCAAAATAGTAAAGAGAATATTTTTACCCAATTATAAAATTTATTCATATGGCACATTAGGAAATTACCATGTTTGAAAACTTATTCAAGGATGTCATGTGTAAATAAAATGCATATGTGAACTCTAAACTTAGGGGGAAAGATTATTCCATCCACCCTATGTATCCATTAGCTATTGATCCATACTATCCCACATATCATAGCTACATACCCATGCCATAATACCCATCCATCTTCCCTTAATTATATTGGTATTGATAAGGATACGCCATGGTTTTGAATCATTCTTTAGATGCTTCTTGATATATCCAATTTTCTACAAAATTATATAACAACTTATGAAGCAATTTGATACTTCCTTCAACAAACATTATATTTTACAATCATGAATGACATGTATAGAATGGGGGTATTTTACACTTATGTGAAAATTTATTGGATATCATATCCTAGAATTTTTGGATCATCCCTTCCATCCATATCATATCCTAGATTTTTTGGACTCATCCTATCTAGTTTTACAATAATTTTTTATCTCTTAACATATTAGAATTCCTTCAAATACTCTGATCATATACCTGAAATAAATCAACTTACCATCCATCCTATCCTTTCAACCTATCCCTTCCTTTTGTCTATCCCTTCATCATTTGTATTTCAACAAAAAAAAATCTATTTCATTATGCACCACGCATCATCAATGATGCATCTTTCATATTTACTCATGAATCACTAGCATCCATCATTCATCTTTAATTTGCATTCATAATTAATCTTTTCATCCATATTTTAATTAATCCTATCCATTATTACCAATCCATTTATCTATCATTAAAATCCAAATATTCATATCTATTTTTTTCACTCATCCCTTACCATCTTTGCTAGTATATATTTCATTCATTTTGAGATAACACATGTGTCTACAAACCTTCCTATCCTCTTAAGGAGGCATCTTGACCCAAATAATTCAAAATAATTTGACATTCCAAAAAAAGGTCCTTCCACAATTTGAAATACCAAATCCAACCTCGATCATCATTTGATCAATCCAATCCATGAAATTCAATAATTCAATATAAATCAAGTTAACTTAGAAAATTAAAAATAAAAATCTCAATACTTGGGGCATATTATCACTAGTGTCATCACACCAAGTGCATCTATGTACATTATTTGAAACACCATTTCTTCTTTGAGTCACAACACATTTCAAACAGGGGAAATGTAGACACTTAAAAATCCACTTTTATTTTTTAACTTAACATCACAATATCACAAACACTACACTATTAATCCAATGTGACTCCTTAATAAATTAAATAAATATGTTTACTTAATTAAGAAGGTCAATTTATTTTTCACTAATTAATCAAATACATTTTTATTTAACTAGGCTTGTCTCCTTCTACTAATAAATTAAATAAATTGTATTTATTTAATTAATCAAGCTAATACATCATGCACATTCTCATTCATCTCATTTACAAAATAAAAATAGAAACATTCATCTCCACCTCATCACAAAAACCCAAAATATTAACTTTGCATCTCATCCCCTCATTCAAATTAATATAATCATAGGAATACACCACTTAGATCAATCTCAACCATATAATTTCATTAATCTCATCCATTCATCATTATATTTTACTATAGATTAATGCATCATAACCCTCCAATTTGAGATTCAATCTCAACTATCACATTCATAGCCAAAATTTTCTAAAATTACTCCTCCAAGGACATTTACATGCCTTAAAATTTCTTCAATAATTGTAGGTGTTGTCCTAATTTGGAATCTCCAATAAGCAACAAAATACCAAAATACCAACTCACCTTCACTATCAAAGAGCACATCTATTCAACAAGAACACATATTATTTATTTTTTATTGAAAACTTGTGTTTTTCCTTCTTTTCTCTATGTAAGGTTATTTGTTTAGTTATAATAGGAGAATATTTTTTAGTGCAATATCCCAATTTTTGTTCTAGATTTTGTATTGGATATTTTGGCATGCCTGGTGAGACCCTCATCATAGTTTTATTTTTTATTTTTACTTTTTTAATCTGTTTCAATATTCTATTATAAACTAAATCATTTAAAAACAATTTTAACCTTTCAAATAGAAAATCCATCCAAGTATTGAAGTATCAAATCCAATCTCAATCATTCAATTTAATCAACCTAATTCATCAACTTCTTTCAAACAATATAAATTAGATTAAATTATCAAATTCTAAAATCAAAATATCAACATTTGAGCATCAATTTTTTCCCATGAATCCCTATATTTACTTTCTCTGAGACACCATTACTTTTTTAGTTGTAATGGAATTTTAAAGAGGGATAAAATATCAAGACTTAAAATTCACTTATATGTTCTAACATCACCATATCATCACCACCACATCATTAATCTCATATCACTCTACTACTTAATCACATAACTTATTCTTATTTGATTAGTTAGGATAATTTCATCATGCACATTTTCTTTCATCTCATTCAAAAATATATATATTCATCTCTACCTCATCAAAAATTATTTTTTTACTTTTCATCCCATCCTTAATTCAAATTAAGAAAATCTTAGCCATTCATGACTTAGATCAATCTCACCCCTCTACTTGCATTAATCTCATCCATTCATAGTGATCTTTCCCTACAAGACGATGCATCTTAACCCTCCAATTTGAGACATGCAATCCCAATCATTCAATTTCCTATCCAAAAATCTATAAAAACTCTCCCCTAAGGACATATTTACATATGTAGGAGTTCATCAATCATTGTTGATACATTTTTTCCCAATTTGGAATCTTCAAAGAGCAACTAACATACCAACATACCAAATTTCCTTTAACATCCAACAAAAACATGTATACAAAAATAAGGTATAATGTTTGGTTTTTATTAATCATTTCATTTTGTCTTTTTTTCCCTATTGGAGGTGCCTAGTTTAGTTTAGAATAGGAAGATTTTTTTGGTGTGTTCTTCCCCATTTTGTTCTATATTTTTCCTTCCACAAATATATATGAAATAATTAAGAAAAATTAAAAACTTAATAAGAAGATAAATAATGAGTTTTAAAAGAAAATTCAAAATTTTGGATAGATTAAATTTATTATTTAAAAATATTTTTTATATAAAATTTATATTAATATATATCAACTTCATACTCCAATTTTCTTTTTCAATAAATTTAGTAAAATGGATATAAATTTTATATACAATTGATTTATAAAATGAGATAGAAACTTATGTAATGTTTGTTAGTTCTTTATAACACTTATATCAATTTACACATCAAATTTATAATCTAATTTTATAGTCCAATAAATTTTAGTCAAATTGATCTAAAATTTAATAAAATGGACACAAATTGATGTATATTATAGAAAATTTTGATATAATTTTCTTTAGTTTTATAAACCATATCAATTCTAAATTTTAATTAATTTAATATTAAAATCATACTATTTATATTAATGCCTTTTAGCACTTTTATATAAATTTTATATTTTTTTTTATCATTTTTTATATTTTTTATGCAACAACATCTTAGGTATCAACATATTACATGTACTAGAGGAAAGAAACTAGCCATTTGGATGAGATAATTTAATTACAACCATTATAGGTTTTCACCTACATCCATTTGTGGGGAGTTTCCATAGTGTAGAGGTACTTATAGCATAGGTTGCTACTTGCAACCATAAGACTTGTAGCAATAGAAAGTTATAGTAATAGAAGAGGTTACTCATGAAAATGCAAGGGTTTCTAATGGATCAATAAGAACTTTAAACAAAATTAATTTAGTAACCTTGGTTTAGGAACACTTGTAGAAATATATAATCTACAAGAATATAGGGTACCATGAGGATAATATTGCAAGTGATAGAGATTCCATGAGAAATAATGTAATGCCCTGTCTTAATAACCTAAGAACGTTGCAATAGTGTTATATCGGTGTAATAATTTTTTTTTTAAAGTATTAACATTAAGTTAATTAATTGCATACATTCTTAGGTTAAACGACGTTACACTACTTTGAGTATTCCATAAGCGACTTAAGTATTTCGCATTGCACTTATTAAATCATAACATAAAGTAAACATTGCATAGTAATAAATTTTCCATTTGAATACCATTCATAATAATATAAAGTACATACATGTTTCTTTCCATACATAGCATTAATATGATTTTACAATACTCATCCAACTTGATGAGGTAGTTCAAATAATGATTACATTTTACAAATAATCACCTCACAACATTGAGGGATGTTTTTACATTACAAGTTTACAGTATACAATGATGAAAGTACAGAAGAAATCCATGTGTGAGCTCTCCATCCATGAAGCTCTCAATGCTACGATCAAACTGGGGACCCAATGGAGTAAGGTGCACGTTCCACCCAACCATGTGGTACCCGTAGGTCCACCCCCCGTGCTAGGAGATAGTAATAAGGCTACCTAGACCTAATCTACTAACCCTAGACACTAGTACATACAAACTATTGGTTACATTGCTTCCAGATTTGACAATTGATTTGAAACACAAACACAAGGTTTAACTGTTATTCTAGGTGGAGTGTCATCACAACGATGCAATGGTTACCCTGGTGTTTCTTCCTAGGTCCCGGCCCCCAATCCTTGGGTTACCCTGGTAACCTCTTACGAAACCCGGCCCCTATTGCATACAGTTGTGGAATCGGATGTCTTTTAAAGGAACAAGACATCGATTAGCCATTCCAGGCCTTCTCAACTTATACTCAAGACTATGGAAGCTCAAGAGTCATAAGTGAGGCATGTACCTCTTATTAAGTGTTTTAGATCTATCTACTATGTTTTTTAGTTTTCACTTACTTACTTAACTAATCGTAAGTTACCCTGACACCACTTTGTGTGTCGGCCCTTACGACTAGCCACTCCCCTAAACATAACAAGGTTACTAGGTTTTCATGACTAGGGTTTACCATATGCACAATTCTACATCTTACAATGATAGACAAACCATAACAGTATCAAACACCTTGTCTAACTCTCGCACAAAACCCAAGTCAATAAGAAATACTTTGAAAACATTAATACCCCATTTAACCCAATTTATTCTGGAAGACTTGAACAATTAAACACTTTCCCATTTTACCCAGAAAGACACAATAAATAAAATCAAGAAAATTAAATATCTATAATTCAGATATGTTAAATCCTCTCAAGCAAAAGACTTAAAATGTTAGAATTATTCATTTACAATTTAATCCATTTTCCATACAATACAGAAATCAGAACTACAGTTTGCCCAATTTTCCAATCACATATCATAATGAAAATTTTATAACTTCAATTAACAAGTTATTCCATAACAAATATCTAAATTATTCAAAATATCTAATTCTAAATATTTGATAATTTTAATTCTTTTAAACATATCATTTAAACATGATATTATATTTTTAGAAATAACAAATAATAAATATATTTTAATATATATATATATATAAAATATTATAAAACAAATTAAATAAATAACAAATATACTAATTTACAATTTAAATCAACTAACAAAAAAAATTGCATTTAACATATTGAAATATACGATTTTCGTTTTTCAATAAAAAAATTCAAATGAAATGAATTTGGGGATAAACCCCCGCCCTTGGCGCAGCCCGCGACCTGTGAAGGCCGCGGCCAGGGCTACTCCCAGCAACCCATGTGGCTGTGCGCAACCGTGGGGCTGCGCCTTCACCAAAGGGAGAGGGGAGGGTTCGGCCCTCCCCAAACCCTCTTAAATATATATATTTTTTAAATTTTTTTTTTAAAATTTTGCCATTACGGCGACGCGTAAAACTGTTACGCGATTTAACATTTTCAAAGATAAAATTTCATATAATGAATTACGCCTGTATGGCGAATTTTACCCTCATAATTTTAACAGTCCAAACATTATTATATATATATATATAAACAGGTTTTCACAATTAAATAAAAGGAAACTGTAAAACTTTCTTGGGGTTTTCATAATGAAAACTGGGGAATTTTTTTTTTACAAATTTCCCAGGTTTTGACAGAAAACAAACACAATATTATTTTTAAATTCCAAACCTACTATACCCAGAAATTTTCAATTTCCCATTCAAATAATTCTTTTCAAAAAAAAACAATACTTTTAACAGAGAATTTTTTTTACATTAAAATTTCACACATCAGTATAGAGTAAACAATCTTCACAGGTAAAAAAAAATAAACAAAGATTTTAATTACTCTTTAAATATATATTTAACTTGCTTTCCTTTTTAAAATAAATAAACAATTTCACCAGAAGATTACCTGTTATCCAATGCTTTGAAAATTATCTGGTGAAAATTTTGCCTGTAGCTTCCAGTTTTCTTCCCGCAAAGCCAATCCAAGAAAGATAACCAACCACCAAGATCCTTTGAAAGATCCTCCACCAAAATATCTTCCACAAATATACAACCCTAGAGGAAATAACAAATCCTCTAAGAAAAATTGGATTTTTAACACAGTAAAGAATTTTTATTTTTTTTTGCTAGTGCCTAGAAAATTTCCCCGAGGCAATTCAATAACCCCGTGCAAAATCCCAGATCCTCAATAACCTCTGTGAAATTTTTTTAACAACCTTTTGCAATAATGGCACTCACACACATGTCGAGAAGTTGTTGAGAAAATATCTTCTCCACTTCTCGGCAAATTTTGCCATTTCAATTTTGCATGTAATTAAATTAATTTATTAAGTTTAAAATTTGAAAATCAATTTTCTAATTGCATGCAAATAATTTATTTATTTTATTTTAAATACTACAAATCAATTTTCAATCACAATTTTATTTTACATGCATTTTATTTTATTTAATTTTCTAATTTTCTAAATACAATTTAAATACAATATAATTTACACACTTAATAATTTAACTTAATTAATTTATTTATTTAATTAAAATAGTTAAATCTTTTAAAGACCAACTATTTAGCCAAATAAGCTAACTAATATATTAAATTATCAAATAAATAAATTTCAATCATATTTAAATATTAATTAAATAACAATAATTAAAGCACAATAACTAACATTAAATTAACCAATTTACCTTTTCAAAATGTTTTAACCAACAGAAACACATTACAACCTATGACTCAAAACTGAAAACTGACTAAGTACTATGACCAGAATTGTAAACTAGGCTAGGGTAAACCTAACTACTATCTCCCGATCAACATTTCCGTTGAGTCTTGACACGCTCAGACCTGATTACACAGGTGGAGTCGGTGTCATGTACCTGCAAATCCTGCAACCAAGCAAATAACGTGCATACATGTATATATATAAAGCATTAAAACAGATACACCGTGTGGAGAAAATCACAGATATCGCAGTGCACTCGCAAGCGAATGATGCGATTCTGTTCTCCACACCAATACACTCACAGAAAACTGACTCAATAAATATTGTTAGTCCATCATAAACATGTGCATAGCAATAACAACTGAAATTAAACATCTACGCTATATCATATCATGTCTGAAAACAATAAACATCACACAAAGTATCATCATGTCACAGAATTATCCACCATCGCTCAAAACCAGCGATCAAAATATCCAACAAACATAATAAGTCTAACAGTATGAAAAAGTATCAACAGAAAGCATAAGCATAAACGGAGGGGTACTACAAATAAGCATTGATGTTGCAATTGCATGTGTACAAAAGTAGCTTGATGAGAATAATAGTGTATCAAATGAGATGCTTCAATACCAATTATGAGGAGGTTAGTATTCTATGGTGAATAGTGTGGAGTTTTGGAAAAGTGGAAGTAGTTTCTAAGGAAGGCTAGGAATTTAGAAGAGAGATTGGTAGAAGCATAGGTTGCTAATGTATATAGAATATTAGGGTGTTGAAGAGATATGAGTTGGTTTCATGGATGTGAGGAGGTGCATGAAGGGGATAATGAGGATGTCAAGAAGTCACATGGATGTGGCGAAGAGTCTCTATTGTGACATAATGCTCACAATGGAAAAGGGATTGAGGGTTGATTTGGGTGGCCATGTTTGAGCACAAAATTGGCCAAGCTAAATATTTGGTAGAAAAATGGAGCTACAAAAAGAATGAATAAAACCATTAGAGGAAGGATGATGAAAATAAGTTTTTGTGACAAAAAACTAGGTAAGGAGTAAATAATATATAATTAATAATAATAGTAAATGGTAGGAAATAGGGTTGATGAATGATGTTATATAACATACACATTTTTTTATTAGAATGATGTTGTGTAGGTTCTAAGTGAATTGAAAGAATTAATTTTGAGGCTCATGGTACATAAAAATATTGATGGTGAGCCTAATACATATAGGAATGAACACACTAGATTTACGGGAGATTTAGATGTAGGCAATATTAATGTCAAGGAATTTTGGTGATAAAAAAGGAAGCAGAGATATTTTGTACAAGAATAGTCTATGAAGGATTTGAAGATATATTAGCTATGAGTGTGATTAAGAGGAATAGATAAACAAGGAATAAGAAAGGGAATCTAGTGAAGAAAAGAGTAGCTAAGGAGATATATTGGTAAAATAGATAGTATGAATAAGAAAGATAAATGAAAATGACTATAGGCATAGGAAATGACCAAGTATATTTTTATGAGATGGAGAAAGAGTGTAGCTATGTTCATAGATAAAAAAATGAGTGGTAAGAGGAAACCATGGAGTTAAATGATAAAAGGGAAAGGTGTAGATTATGGACGTCAAGAAAGAAATTTGGTGAGAAGGATAAAATAATAGGAGGCTAAGTAGAGGAGAAAATATGGAAGATGGGGTCATGAGAAAGCTAGTGAAGAAAGAAGGCTTGTGTGAGACCAAATAGGAAGCATAATGAGGAGTGAAGAGCTCACATGCAATTGACCAAGAAATGAGACCTATAAAAAGGTGAAGACAATGTGTGAAATAAAATAGGTAGTTTGGAAAGAGAAAGTGAATTTGTGGAAAAAATGGTTGAGTGAAAATGGCTTCCCAATGATTATTTTTCAGGAAAAGACAAGAATCTATCTTGTTCTGCAAACAATGGCTATAGGAATTAGGATTATTTTGCACAGGGTCCCACAAGCTATACAAAAAGGTATTATGCAGGACATGGGGAACCTGTGATCAGGCATAGATTCTCTAGACCTAACTGGGCATCGTTTTGTTATAACCGACATTTAAACAAGAAAAAGCAAGTTGTTTTTGACATATATGAAAATGATAGACCACCATTACTCTCAGAAGAGTTTCAAGGGAAACAAAGAGATGTAAATCCAAGGTTTCTTAATAGATTGTACAGAGAAAGTGAAGTTGATTATATGATTAATCAAAGAAAGGAAGCATAAGGGGATAGGGTTTCAACAGAGAATCATACTCAAGGGAAAAAGTGCATGCATGCAACCAATGTTTCAAATAATTTAGAAGATCCCTTCAATCCAAGAGATAAGGCACATGCAGATCAAGGTAATAAAGATAATTCATCAACTCAGGCATGAAATGCAAGAACAGATGCAAGTAAAGATTTCCATGGAAAAGAAAAGCAACAACCACAATTACAAAGTGCAAAATCAGATGATTATAATCCTAAATTCCCTTCAAAAATTTCTTTACAACATGAAAAATAAGGAAATAATGGTTATATGATACAAACCACCCAGATCAAGAATAAGGAAAGGATCCAAAATATTTGGGTCAAAAAGCAATAGCCAATAAGTAGATAGGGGAAACTAAAACCAACAAGAAAAAGAATAAGAAGAAGGGCATACAGAACATGGAAAATCAAAACATGTAGAAATCCATCCAATCTTCACCTACCAAAAGACTTAATACAATGGAGCAAAAGGTTCTTGTCAACATCACATTTTTAGAGGACTTATTACAAGATCAAATTAAGGATCTTAATCACTGGGCCTTAATATGTAAGTTTTGGGACCTTATTCTTGATATACATACTCTGAAAGATTTGATATTTGATGAATGGGAAGGGGTATCAAAAGTATTTTATTTGGATCAAGAGGAGGGGATTTTCATTGTACTTTTTCATTCAAAAGATGAAAGGGATATTGTTTATAAAGTGAAATCCTAGATATATGAAGTATCTAGTTTATGCATGAATCCTTGGATTCCTAATTTTAAATCAGATCAATTTATGTCAAAATTTGTGCTAGCATGGATTCAATTAAAATCCTTACCTCCAGAGTATAGGGAGTTTAAGTTAATAGAAATTTTAGAAAATCATATTGGTATCTTCCTTCAACATGACAAAGCTTTTTATGATAATCCCACGCAGCTTGTTAGGGTTTGTGTATTGCTTGATACTACAAAACCATTCCCCAATGAAGTGCATATAAATTCTAAGTGTGGCACATGGATACAAGAAATTTCAATATAAAGTAATCAAAATACATGTTCTGTGTCATTCTATGGAACATTTCAAAGCAGAATGCCCTAATATGGCTAGCTATCAAAAGAAAGAGAGATCTTTACAATCTCCTCATAGTAAAGCTTTGTCCCCAATGTCTGAAAAGAAATAAGAAGTGATTGTTCCAACAAATTTGACTAATGAGAGCATTCAGAAAAGAGATATTTTAGCTTCACCTTATCAAGCTAGTTCAAAAATGGCAAACTTAAACATGGCCAAATCAAAAGATTCTAGCACTCCCTTGGTAAATAATGCTCCGGTCAAGCCAGTATATCAATATAGAAAGGTTGATAGTGGGAGGGTTTTCTATTCTAAATTAACATTCTCAGTTGATCAGTTGCTTGCACTAGCTCGCCAATTTCAATTTAATGGTTTTCCAATTCAAATTTCATGTGCTTTGTTGGAAAAGAAGTTACCCATTCAAATCACATATAATTTTTTGAAGAAGAGGCATGATATTTCTCAAAAGGAAGGTCTTCTAGTTCTTAATCAGGATCAAAGCTCTCTTCAATTGGAGACTCAAAGTTCATCTCAATTGGAGGACCAAAGATCCCTTCATTTGGAGAATCAAATCTCATCTCAGTGGGAAGATCACAACTACCCGCAGTTAGTGGTTCAAAGCCCTCCTTAGTTGGAGGATCCAACTTCCCTCCAATTGGAGACTCTTGCAAAAAAATTACTCACTTCAATAGGCTTAGAATTATTTGATGATATTGCAAAAGAAATTCAAAATGAATCAGGTTTGGAGGAAAAGGAAAGGTTGAATCTTTTCGAAGATGTTATTGACCCAATAATTTCAAAGGAAGATTTGTTGACTAAGGGTTGCATGGAAGATAAAATGGAATTGGATATAGTTTTGGAGCCTAATTTTTACTATTCTAAAACCTTATCCTTAGCACAAAAAACTATCCATTAGTTACCGATTAAGAAATATCCAGGTAAAAGAGGCAGAAATTCAAAAGAAAAAAAAACTAAGGGAGGAAATTGGGTCAGGGATGCAAGCCACACTAGATGGAAGATGCTCAGTTAACAAAAGGTAGAGGAGAGCATGTTGCTCCCCTCGTCTACAATGAAAATAATATCATGGAATGTCAAGGGCATTAATGCCCCTGATAAGAGAGCCCACATCGAATGCCAGATTGACTCTTCAGAGGAAGATGTGGTAGTTTTGCAAGAAACAAAATTATCAACAAGCTCCTATGAAACCACTATAATGAAATGGGGTAAATGGAAATTTCTACATATCTCAGCACAAGGAGCATTAGGAGGATTGATTTCCTTATGAAACTTGAAATCAATGACAGTAGAAGCTATGGGAGGAGATAGTAATTGGCAATAAATGAAAGTTGAATCTTTTGATTTATGCTTCAGAATCATTAATGTCTATGGTCCAACAACAACTCAGGATAAGAAAAGGCTATGGGACAATTTAACAAACATTATTCAAAGTTTGGGGACTGAAAAAGTGGTAGTGGAATGAGATTCTAATGCTATAGTATCTCTCAAGGAGAAACATGGAGGTATTTGTCCACCCTAGAAAACTATGGAAGATTTTAAGATTTTTATTGTGGATAATTCTTTAAGGGATGTGCTACTAGAAAAAGGTAGTTTCAATTGGACGAATAGGAGAAGAGATTTTTCACAAATAGATATTTGGTTAGACAGATTCTTGATTTCACCAAATTGGGTTCTCGAACCTTTTCTCCTATCCTCACAAATTTTTCCATTTCTATGTTTAAATCATTATGCTATCTCCTTATTGATAAAGAACAAGAATATGCCCCCCTAGTACAAGCCCTTCTTCAAATTTGAGAAAATGTGGTTCAGGAATCCACTGTTCTTGCTCTTTCTCAGACAATGGTGGGTGAGTGCACCACATTATAGGGGCACCAAAATGTTTTAGTTATTTAAGAAATTACAATTCATCAAGGGGCAAATTAAAAATTGGAATGTGCAATTATTTAAAAATGTTTTTGAACAAAAATAGATAGTAGCAAAACAACTAGAATACGTCCATGAACATATTATTAAAAATGGAATGGATTCCAATACATACACAAAACAAAAAAAATGTAATTAATTTGGGAAGAACTAGGGAAACAAGAGGAAATTTATTGGCTTCAGAAGTCAAGAGAATTATGGTTGAGAGAAGGAGATCGTAATACAAATTTTTTTGATGCATCAACGCAACAAAAAAGAGCAATACAAACCATCTTCTCAATTTAGGAGATAGAAATAGGTAAACAAATAACAAGTGTAAATGAGATCTAGGAAGAAGGTGTAATTTTTTTTAAGAATTTACTCACTCCTATTAAACCTGATTCTAGGCGAGATGATCAGGAGTTGCTGGTAGCAATACCGACCCTTATCTCCCAAGTAGAAAATGTTGAACTAATGAAGCCTTTTTCTTTGGAAGAATTGAGAAAGGTGGTTTTTTCTCTTTCTCTAGACAAGGCCCTAGGCCCTAATGGTTTCACCTCTTTTTTTTTCAAAAATGCTAGGATGTTGTGGGTTTTGACTTGCTTCTAGCTTTGGAGGAATCAAGGAAGTTGGGCAAGATCCTCAAGAACTTTAATGTTCAAATATTGATCTATTTCTAAAGACAAAAGAGACTAAAAATTTTGTTGGATTCGGGTGTATTTCTCTGTGTAATATGGTTTCTAAAATTTTCACCAAGGCAATTTATCAAAGGCTGCAACATTTAATTCTGAAAATCATTTCGCAAGAGCAAGGTGGCTTTGTGTTGGGTAGAGAAATAGTAGAAGGGGCTCTAGTAGCACATGAGGTTCTTCACTCTATTAAAAGTAATCATCTTCCATCACTTATTATAAAGTTGGACATGATGAAAGCATATGATAGGGTTGTTTGGAATTCCCTCTTGAAAGTTTTGAGCAAGTTTGGGTTTTAAGACAAGTGGTGTAAATGTATTTTATCTTGCTTATCAAGAGAATTCTTTTCTATATTAATTAATGGTTCTCCTTTGGGATTTTTTAGAGCCACAAAAGGTGTAAGAAAAGGTGATCCTCTTTCACCTTTTATTTTTATAATTATGGCATAAGCTCTGAGCAGGACTATAAAAGAGAACCACAATCAGGGTTTATGGCAAGGGATACATATTCCACAAACTAGTTTTTCAGTTACACACAATGTTTTTGCAGATGATACTTTATTGTATGGAAGGGTGAATGTTAATGAAGCTAGGAAAATAAAAAGTATTCTAGATAGATACTCTAAGTTGTCAAGACAAAAGATAAATGATCAAAAATCAAAATTATATGTCTTCAATTCTAAAGCGGCTTTAAAAAGAACGATTATTCAAGTGTTAGGTTTTCAAGAGGCAAGTTTACCTTGTAAGTATTTGGGTATTCCTTTCTTTATGGGTTCTAATAAACCATCTTTTTGGGCTAATTTTATTGAAAGAATTAAGCTGAAATTATTTTCTTGGAAAGCCCATTGGTTTTCTTTATAAGGGTAGATTCTTTTAATAAAATTTGTATTGTCAGCAATCCCCAATTATTTTATCTCAGTCCTCAAGGCACCTAGATCAGTAATTGATCAAATAGAGAAAGTGACTAGGGGATTTTTATGGAAAGGAAACATGAATGATATTAAAAAAAATCCTTTGATCTCTTTGGATTCTATGTCTTTAGAGAAATACAAAGGTGGAATAGTTTTGCATGATATCTCAAAGCGTAATATAGCCTTTGGGGGGAAATTGGTTTGGCAGATGTATACTAAGCCTAATTCCAAATGGTGCACACTTATGCAGGAAAAGTATCTCGACAATCAAGAACCTTCAAGAATTATCACAGTCTCTAACCCACCTGCAGGATTTGCTATGTGGAACTTTATGTTATCTTGTAGAAAAGTAATCACAGATTATGTTTCTTGGGAGGTCAATAATGGGGAAGCAGTAAATTTTTGGGATGACTCTTGGAATGACCATCCACCATTGAGAAACTATCAAGACCTTCAAGCAGTCATTCCAATTGTTTCTTCTTTATGGGGTTCCAAATTAATTGATTATGTATGTGCAGTAGAGATCTCTTCAGGAAAAGTAATATGAAAATATTTTTCAAACTCTTAGTTATCTAATGAACAAAAGAGTTGTCTTCATCAAGTTCTAGCAGCAAGAACAATCATCTTATCAACAAAAGCAGATCATATTATTTGGGATCCTTCAAAAGATGGCAATTACTTAGTCAAACAGGGTTACAAGGAAGTCCTTAACAAGGATAACCATTTGCAGTCTCAAAGAGCATATTCATTTTGTTGGAGTAATATGGTGTTACCAAAGGTGGGGAGTTTTGCATGGCTTGTGTTGAGGAAAAGAGTACTCACAAGTGATTGTCTGGTAAAATTGGGTACAACAAACCCATTTAATTGTGTTTTTTGTGGTAAGTGTTTGGAAAATCTTGACCATTTGTTTCTACAATGTTCATTCACCCAAAGTTGCTGGGAATTTTTCATGGAAAAAATGAGTTTTCATACTCCATTGCCAAACTCATTATGGGATCTCTTTTCTTCTTGGCCAGTTCTATATAAGACTTCATTTTTTGCATGTATTTGGCATCTAATTCTAGTTGTTGTCATATGGTCCATTTGGTGGGAATGAAATAAACATATATTTATAAAAGTTTTAGCACCAAACCACTCTTTCCATGCAACAATTGAAAAATCAATTGCAAAAGTGGTCAAGGCATATGTACAGGATCAAAAGAATGTTAATTCTCAGTTTACCTCATGGGATCAAAGCATACTTAATGGTTGGAAAGGTATTATTCTACCTTTTAAAGGGAGTATGAAACTGCCTTCCAAATTGAAGGTGAATAGAAGCCTAATCAAATGGCACCCATTGTCAATAGTTTTTTTCAAGCTTACTTTTGATGGTGCATCTAGAGGGAATCCAAGCTCTTCAAGGGTAGGTGTTTGCATTGGAGATTCTTGGGGTAAATTGAAAGTATCTAGATCAATTCATATTCCTCCAGGTATGAATAATATGGTGGAGTCACTAGCCATTCTTTATGGTTTGCAGTTAGCTAGGCAATTTTGAATCAATAAGATTCACATTGAAGGAGATTCACTTGTAATTGTAAACATGTGTAAGGAAAGGCAATGTCATAACTGGCATCTAAGGTATATTTTAGAAATGGTGTGGGAGTTAATGGATGATTTTGAACTATTTCAAATCTCGCATACATATTGTGAGGGGAACAAGCTTGTAGATTATTTAATAGCAAATATGGGGTGTTAGAAAATAGAGGTAACAATAATGGAAAATAATGATGATCTAAAATATTTTCCTAATTTGCAAGAAATTATAGATCAAGAAAGCTTAGAAAATATACTCTGAGATTGGAAAGCATGAGCATGATATTAAATCTCTAGGTGAAAAATATTTTTTTCAGATAGTGGTTGCTCGTCATGCCTTTGTTCCTCCAATCCCTCATGCATATTTTCCACAAGTGGATCCTTTGATACCTACTTCAAATCCTTGCTATATTGTCTATCGAGCTTTTGGTTGTCAACTCCCTTGTTCCTCCAGTCCCTCATGCATATTTTCCACAAGCGGCTACTTTTTATCCTTGCTATATGGAGTATCAAGCTTTTCATTGTCAGCACATCGGGTGTACATAGCATATTGTTCATATGGTGTTGGACCCAATAGGTCCTATTGCTCGATAAGCCTTTTTTTGGTCGGTGATATCAACACATCGAGTGTACACAACATATTTTTCATATGGTGCTAGACTTGATAGGTCCTATCGCCCGATATGTCTTTGTGAGGTCGGTGATATCAACATCTAAGCCTACATCTCTAAGGATTTTTCAATGTTGGCTGATATTATGGGATTGTGAGGACCCCCTTTGATGGGCTCCAAAGGAATAACTAGTATCAGTGGTTGGACTATCGGGTGATCAAGGAATCACATTAAAATTAGGTTCAGATCCCACAAGATATTATAGACTAAAACTTTGACTAAGGCAACTTTCTGATAATACAAAGGATGGGGACCTTTTTATGAAACAAATACTTTGACACTAAAAACCATTGGGGATCAGCCGATCAGGTGTCCCATATGCTATGGGACCCAAACTAAGTTATAAATGTTTACAGTTAATGTTCTTATTCGGGGATATTGTAGATACTCACAGTCAATGGTAGTATAGATCATATAAGGGGTTTTTATCAATTTTGATTGCAACAAGTAAACATGACATCAATCTTGGTTGTCAAGAACCATTGTAAAGCTTATTTTGTAACTTTTATTATATATTAATATATCATCTTTTAGCCTTTCGCCAAAAAAAAAAGTGAATTTGTGAATGAGAAACAAGGTTGTGTATAAGAAGAGAGAGTGATAAGTTGATAGTATATGTATAACTGAGGAATTAAGTGTATGTATAGAATTTTTAATGGGGAAGCACAAGTCCCTAAATATAAAGGAAAGAAATATTTATGAAAAAAAGTGATTCTTCAAGTATTATTGTTGAAAGCATTTCCATATGATTGTGCCTAAGTTAATGTAGGATACTTCTCCATAGCTATGTAAGAGTAAGGGTATTGTGTGTAGTTCTTGCAAGTAAGGTGGTAGGTCTTAGGGCTAGTTATTAGTTGTTATAGATTGACCTATAACCAATGGGGAAAACCCTACTTTTTATTTTTCATAGCCACACATGAGGTTCTCAAGTTAGTTTCAAGTTGGTCAGGTATCACTAGTGTTAGTATGGTATCAAAACACATAAGGGTATGGCTTATATAGTTTTTTTCTAGTAAATTTGGATTTGGTGCCCATGGGTTACAAAAAGGATAACTTAACATTAGAGTTTGGTGAATAATTTGTTCACAAAATCCATATAAATTTAACTTATCTTTCCATAATATTTCATTAGTGTGCATAGAAAAAATGCACAACATTAGCGACTATGAGAGGGATTTTTTAGGCAAAAATAGAGAAAATGCATTATGTTCTATTCTTTAGTCATAAAAATTAAAAATATCCTTCAATGGACTTGGCATAGTAATCAAATCTATAGATTCTTGGCATAACTCTACCCGCATTGGTCCACATTAATATTTACCATTCCATAAAAAAGTATTGAAGCAAATAGACTTTAGGACCATCACTAGTTACACAAAAATTAGAGAACATTTAAACTATTTCTATTATCATTGCTTTAGGATATAAAGTTATTTCATTCTTAACCATTTTTTATTCATAGGTATATGTAGAAAATTCCCCAAAAAAAACCTTTCTTTCAATAATAATCATCCATCTAAAGAGCTTCTAACCTTACCTTATCATCCTATGTCTAATAGGAGGGAAAATTACACCATCCCTTCCTTCACCAAAGCATTATAAAGTTTACTTATTCAAAACATGGGTTGGTGAGGCAATTTATATAGACCCAACTAAAACTTTGGACATAAATATATGATTATTATATTTTAAAACTTTGTAGGAGGAGAAATTTCTACTAATTTAAATCTATTTCATCTTCACACAAACAACCAAGCCAACTAATTTTTTCAAGTGAGAGATCTACCTTATATCTATCTCCCAATTCATATATTGAATGTATCAACCACATTAGGTTATCCTTAATCATGTAAAAGTGTTCTAAGTGATATTTTTAGAAATATTTAGCTTTATTCTCTACCTTCTCAATATCATATGCAATAGGTAAGCACTAGCTACCACTGCCAATATGGAGGTAAATTCAATGATGAGGGGCATCTAGGGAGAAGAACAATCCTGCATCATTTTATGTGATTGTTTTGAATAAGGGCCAAGGTTGTGAAGAGTCACAGAGATCCAGGTTCACAAGTTCCATAACTGGCCGATTTAGCGACATAGCGATGGAGTTACATTGGCAGGCCCAATAGTTATATGTCCGCAAGTTGTAGGATTTTATAACTCCACAACCTCTGACTAGAGGTTCTTAAGTTCATATCTTTAATGACCTAGTGATTGGTTTTCATCAGCATGAGGATCTCCCATCTGCAGGACAATGTCACCTATCCTACCAATAGTATGATGGTGGATGTCGTTGTCAGGACAATGCCTTATCACCAGGACATAGACGGTGGTCTCCCCGATAGAATGATGATCGGTGTGAAAAGTGTTCATTGGTGGGACTTCTTTGTATCAATGGGAGGTGATTGAGGGTCTCGCCAATAAGGCGATGGTGGAATTGATATCATGAGTGGTATGATTCATGCAATTTTCAATGGTGGTGGAAGATGACACTTGGTAGAATGTGATCAAATGGATTCCACATCGTTGTTGTGGAATCCATATCCATTGGCTGACTTGATGAAGCTACTAATAATGAGGTAGTGGTATTGTGATACTATGACATGAGAAGAGATGAATGCCAAGGCCGACCTGGAGGAATAAAAAAATATGTAGTGTTAGCAAGGTGAAAGTAGTGTAGGGCAGAGGGGGTCAAGTGTGGTGAAGTGAAGAATAGAGTGTTGCTCTGAATATAATTTCCTGACTGTATCTTTGTTATTGAATAAAGAGAAAACATTGTTCTCTTGTTGCATTTAGTTGATATTTTTGTGTGTATGTGTGAGTTGGCTATGAGATCAAATAGCCTGACAAGGCCCTTCAAGCTCGATTGCACCAAGTGGTATCATAGCAAGGTTTGCTACTAGAAGGTGTCAAGCAATTATGAAGTCCCATAGAGAATTTTTTGTGGGTAAGTGAGTGAGAAGAAAAACTGCAGTTGCAAAGGACTTACGTAAAATGGCACAAAGAGGACGTGGCAGAGGACGAGAGGTGTGAAGAGAAATATACACTGCTCTGGTAGATATGTTGAGAGGGATTGCGGCTAGATTAGAGGTTGTCAAAAATGGACAGTGAAGAGGTCATCATGTCAATGATGTGAGTGATGAAGACGAAGAACAGGTTGAAGTTGAAGAACAACCAAAACTTGATCGAAGAGAAGAGAGGTTCATTCAAGCCCTAACCAGAATAAATACTAGACCCCGTTTTGACCCTCCTAAGTACAAAGGGAACCTGAATTCTGATGAATTATTGGATTGGATTACTGAGATGGAGAAGTAATTTTAATTTGAAGGTATTGAAAATGACAAGAAGGTGGAATATTCCTACACAAAGTTGAAGGGGCATGCATCCCTATGGTGAGATCATTTGCATACTAATAGAAAAAGGAGAGGTAAGTAGAAGATAAAATCATGGGACCGCATGGTGAACAAATTGAAAGAAAAGTTCATGCTTGCAAACTATCAGATAAGTTTGTTTAGGAAATTATAAAACTTGAAGTAGAGAGAGTCTAGTGTCAAGGAGTACACCAAAGAGTTCTATCAATTGAGTATTCAAGCAGACCATACTGAAGATAAGGTTGAGCAAGTTGCAAGATACCTAAATGGTCTACGAGTGTCCATTCAAGACAAAATAGGTTTTCTAAAGTTGCAGAACATGGAAGAGGCTTATCAATGTGCCTTGAAACTTGAGGAGAAACTAAACAGAAAGAAATAAAGCAATAATAGGGGTAGAGGCAGAAATGCCCGCGACCGAGGACAAAGCAGTGGTGGAAGAGGGTATTCTACCAAACATGATGGAGAAGGTACCTCTCAAGACATAGGAGGTACAAGATATTTCCGAGAAAAAGGAGAGTCATCTCAAGGAAGAGGTAGGGGATTCACTGTTACATGCTAGAAATGTGGAGATATCGAGCACAAGTCTTTTGAATGCCCACAAGTTCAAGGTGGAGGCAAAGGAAAAGAGGCCAGAGTGCATGTGGCCCAAGCTGAAGATGAAATGGTGGGAACTTTAAAGCATGATGAAGATCCAGAGGATGGATAATCCTTGATGATAAGGAAGATTTTGTTAAGTCCTAAGAAGGTAGAATTAGAACTGACATAGAGAAGGAATTTGTTCAAAACCAAATGCAAGTCAGGTTGTAAGTGTTGCAAAGTAATTGTAGATAGTGGCAACATGGAAAATATTGTGTCTAATGAAATGGTGAGGAAGTTGAAGCTGAAAAGAATGAAGCATCCCAATCTATACAAGGTTTCATGGTTGCAGAAGGAGCATCAATTAGTGGTAAGAGAACAATGCTTGGTTAATTTTTAGATTGGTAAGTACAAGGATGAAATACTCTGTGATGTAATTCTAATGGATGCCTGTCATATCTTGTTGGGAAGACCATGGCAGTTTGACGGTCAGGTTGTTCATGATGGTAAGAATAATACATATACCATTAGGAAGGATGGTCAAGAATTTACTTTGAATCCTATGAATGATAAAGATGAAGATATAGAAGGTACCTCCAAGGTGTTTTTTTTCACAGGAAATCAATTCTTGAATGATCTAAAGAAGGATGATGTTTGTTATGCATTGGTAGCACAACCACCTCAAAACCTAACAATAGAAAAGGAAGAAAAGTTGCCAGTAGAAATTGAAGGATTAGTTGATGAGTATGCTGGCATAATGATGAAGGAGTTACCAGATGGATTACCACCAGTGAGAGAAATCACTCACTATATGGATTTTATTCCAGGTGCAAGTTTTCTAAACAAGGCATCGTATAGGATGATGCCACAGGAGAACGAAGAAATAAATAGACAAGTCTAGGTGTTGTTGGACAAGGGTTTGATTAGGGAGAGTCTCAGTCCATGCATTATACCTATAGTATTAACACCTAAGAAGGGAGGTGAATGGAGGATGTGTATAGACTCCCATTCCATTAATAAGATTACTATTAAATATAGATTCACATTGCCCAAAATGGATGATTTAATGGATTGTTTGATCAGAGAAAGGTATTTCAAGAAGATTGATCTAAAGAGAAATTACCATCAAATCAAAATTCGTGAAGGGGATGAGTGGAAGACAACATTTAAGACAAAGGATGGATTGTATGAGTGGTTGGTCATGCCATTTGGATTGAAAAATGCACACCCAGTACATTCATGAGATTGATGAATCAGGTGTTGAAGCCCTATCTTGGTAAATTTTTCATAGTTTATCTTGATGATATTTTAATTTTTAGTAAAACAAAAGAAGAAAATTTAGAACATATTAGAGCTATTTTGCAAAGATTGAAAGAAGAGAAGTTAATGGTGAATCTAAAAAATTGTACTTTCATGAAGGAGTTAGTGTATTTTGGATTTGTAGTTTCTGAGGAAGGATTGAAAATGGATCTTGAAAAAGTAAAGGCTATCGTTGAGTGGCCATCACCAAGGAGTACTTTTGAAGCCTGTAGTTTTCATGGGTTGGCGAGATTCTATAGGAAGTTCATAAGGAATTTCAGTGGGATATGTGATCCCATCATAGAGACAATGAAGGGAACAAGAAAAGAGTTCCAATGGACAGTTGTAGCAAAGAAGAGCTTTCAACTATTGAAAAGGAAGGTGACAGAACAGTCAATGTTGGCATTACCAGAATTTGGAAAGGTTTTCCAAGTGGATTGTGATGCAAGTGGAACATCAATTGGATGGGTTCTCAATCAAGAAGGAAGATCAATCATGTACTTCAGCGAGAAGTTGAATGAAGCCAAGAGGAAATATTCGATGTATGATCAGGAGTTCTATGTGATTATGCAAGCACTCAAGAAGTGGAGGAATTATTTATTGCCAAAAGAATTTGTGTTGTATATAGATCATCATGCACTGCAAAATTATTCTTTTGTGTTAAAACATGGAAGTGGTAAATCTAATAGAGTTGTAGATGCACAAGTAGGATAACTTTGTTGATGAACAATATGAGAGTGAATATTGTTGGTTTTGATTCATTGATTGAGTTGTATGAGCATAACTCAGATTTTAGAGAGGCATGGTTAGCATGCAAGAATCCAGGTGAATTGGATCAGACTCCATGGTTCGAGTATTTCATTTAGGAAAACTTGTTGTTCAAAGAAAAGAAGTTGTGCATACCAAGAGGTTCCACGAGGGAGAATCTCATTAGAGAGAAGCATAGTGGAGGATTAGGAAGAATTTTTGGAATAGATAAGACAACTATATTGTTGAATGAAAGCTACTATTGCCCAGGAATGAGTGTGGATGTCAAGAAAATGGTGCAAGGATGTAGAATTTGTTAGCATGCGAAGGATACGAAACAAAATACCAGACTGTATTAACCATTATTGATTCCAGAGAGACTGTCAGAACAGATTAGCATGGATTTTGTTATGGGACTGCCTCAAACTCAACAAGGTAATGATTCAGTTTGTGTGGTTGTTGATATATTTTCAAAAATGGCTCATTTATTCCATGTTAGAAAACTAGCGATGCTTCCCATATAGAAAATTTGTTTTTCAAAGAAATAGTTCAGTTACATGGTTTTCCTAAGAGTATCATATCTTATCATGATACAAAGTTTGTTGGTCATTTCTAATAGACATTGTGGAAGAAATTAGGCACACATTTTGGTTTAATTTTAGCCTACCATCTGCAAACATATGGATAGACCGAAGTCATGAACAAGAGATTAGATAATCTCCTTCGATGTTTTATTGGAGACAAACCAAAGCAGTGGGATTTGTTGTTGTCCCAGGGAAAGTTTTCCTATAATAATTCAGTGAACATGAGTATTGGGAAAATTCCTTTAAATGTGGTGTATGGTTTTAGCCGTATGGATGTAGATGAACTTAGAGATAGCGTAGACCTGGTGAAAACAACTGCTATGGTGGAGGATTTTGCAGAATATATCAGAGGTTTGCATAAAGAGGTTAAAAAAAGTTGGAGAAGAGTACAACTAAGTATAAAGAGTCTATTGACTGCCAAAAAAGAGAGAATGAATTTCATATTGGAGAACTGGTGTGGGTTCATTTAAGAAATGAGAGGTTTCCATAGGGAACCTATAATAAGTTAAAATGGAAGAAAATAGGTCTGTTGTAACCAAAATTTTCATATAAAATTCTAAATATTTTATTAGTGAAAATCCAAAATTCATACTATCATTTTCATAAAAAACCTTATTGCTATCCATAAGGTCAAAATTTCCTTTTACCATTGTACCATTGTTCCATTAGTCACTCCATATAACACTCACCTCATATCTCTTTATCGCAACTCATTACAAAGTAGCTCGCGGTATGACATTAAAAGGTGGCACTATTATACACTGTTATCTATAACCCTATATCGTTGTACCTTGGGGAGTCAAGACACGGCCCGTGGTAGAGTGGTATAATGAAGAGTAATGATAAAAGGAGACACCGCTATACTGCAAAGGGTCAGAATATGGTTTGCGGTAAAGTGGTATATTGAGGAGGAGTACTGGGATGATATCGCGGTACCGCAGGAAGATAAAGGGTAGCCCATGGTAGAGTGGTATATTGATATATGTATTAAGGATACACTATGGTACCGCAAGAGAGCCAAAGGTGATGTGCGATAGAGCGGTACACTAAAGAAGGATAACAAAACATATCGCCATACCGCAAGGGAGTGAAAATTGACATGAGGTATCATGGTAAAGCAGTCGTTGGGTCATTTAAAATGTGCCAATCACATCAGTCAACATCAAAATATGAAATTTAGCTCAATACAAAGATTTGAATGGTGTGAATTTATGAGTCAATAATTAATGCATCTTGGTGTGAAGATACACAAAGTAGATTGAGATTTCTCATTCATAACAACAGAGACCAAGTGCAAACAAGTTCAAGGTGCGAGAATAAAGGGAATTCTTCAGGATGAATTATCTCACCGGGTAAGCTCTACTCATCACTCTTTGAATTTTATAACAATGACACCAAAGAAAGCGGAAGTGGGAGCTAAAAAAGATGAAGTTAAAGCTATTAAACCCTCTTTACAATCCCCATTACTTTCTTTATTACTTGGTTCAGTAGACAAAGGGCCCAAAAAGGTTTTTAGAGATTTAGCTCAGGGATGTAGATACCCTATTGTGCCTCAGTCAGGTTGGAACTTGTACTGGTATTTCTATCGAAACAAAAATGATAAGGTTTCGGCATCAAACCCGTGGACCCTTGATTTAGCCAAACTGATTGTCCCAAATATTTTCATTGATATTGAGCTAATTAAATCCTTGGCCTATAGCTACCATGCCCCAACCAAAAATTTTAGGCTTCCAGATGGTGGGTGCTTGGTTGATGTCTCAAGAGAGGCCATTATCAAGTGTTTTAACCTGAATAAGCAAGTTGTAACAAAGGTAAATTTGGGGAAATTGGAACCAAAGTACTTGAGAGGCTAAGAAGAACATATAGAAGTCATGAGCTCCCCCTACATATGAAGAGGGGTGATAATAACATAATACTCCCCATCCCTTCCTCAAAAATAGAGCCTTTCCCAGTTTTAGATTTTCAGGTTTACTTCAAAAATACCTATCATGCATTGTGTCAAGTACTAGGGATAGATGCAGAAGAAAATATGTCAGTGGGATTAATGAGGATGGCCATGATTATTCAACACCCTGAGTCAAATGTGGAATTTTATTTTGCATCTATAATTGACGAACAAATACACAAGGGTTTGTTGTAGGTCAAAGAGGCTAAGGCTCCCATTTCCTTTAGAAGATATTCTTTGTTGTGTCATTTAGTCTTGTACCAAAATGAAATGAAATGGACTAGGAGAATGAAGCTATGCACACAATAGAATGGAGTAAGACTCCTTGTATAGAATTGGTGTTACATTTGGGACAGCAGGTGTACAAAATGTGTTTCTGTTCTATTTAGAGATGACTTTGTTGTTAGATTGATAGCCACCCTTGGTTACCCAACACCAAGGTTACCTGAATATTTGATGAGTATAATGAGGCCTATATAGTACAAGCCAGAACTTGGATGTACTCATAATTATGTTGATTGGTTCCTCATGCCACAACACACCATTATTAGGGTGTACGGTTGTGACCAAGCACCACACATCTTTCCCAAATTTGTACCTACAAAGGTATGTTTTATAGAATTCATGTGGCAGATGCTTTGGATGGAACATGACTTAATGATGAATTAGAGGAAAGGAACATTTTTGTCTGATTTAATAGTATTTGAGGAATTTTCAATTGGATCTAATATGTTGGAGGAATTGCAAAGGTTCATGAGGGTTAATTATCCCCTCAACTCTGGAAAGGAAAGAGTATGTGACCCACAGGGTCATATTAACATGATCAGAAGGACCTTGCTAACAAAGAGATCCATATCTCATGTATTTTCCCCTGAGGAGGATGTAATAAGGAATTTGGTATATTTTTTTGATGTATTCCATACTAGAAGAGATGGATAACGATGATGAGGTGGGAGAATCAGAAGAAGGAGAAGAATAAAAGTTTTAAAGGGTTTTTTGCAGATGAACCCAGTCTTCTCAAAAGGATGCAAAGGATCCTTGATAAATTTATGGATTTTATAAAATGGCCCAAGATGAAGGGTTAATTCCACTTCCCACACCCCACCAACCATCACATGAAGCATCTACATCGCATAAACCACCCCCATCACCTACACATCCATCCCCTCCATCTCCTACACATGAACCCAAAGCCAATAAATAGAAGAATGAGTCATTGGTTGATTATGGATCAAGTGATGATGAAGAAGAAGAGGAATTTTTAGCTCTGACTAAAATTAAGTAGCAAAGTATCAAAAAATTCAAGAGTCTCATGATCCTAAGATCAGGCTATTAGAAGAGGGAGTTGATGAGGTTCAAGATGATGAGAGGGTAGTTGCTTCTTTGAGGTTTATATAAGATGATAACTTCATCCATACAAGTGAATTTAAGGACTTCTAGATTAAGATGAAGATGAAACAATTTGATGAAATATTGAAAATTAGTCTTATAGGAGTTGATGAGTCAAAGCAGGGTGAAATCTAGGCTCAAACATTTGTAGAATTAAATGTTTATAATATCAATGTCACCCCCAAGAGGCAAGAGAACTAGTATTGAAAATTGATATGTTGATTATACCGGGAATGGAGCTATCTAAAGTCTTTCTTTTAGA
Organism: Sequoia sempervirens; assembly: GCA_007258455.2. Lineage (NCBI taxonomy): Eukaryota > Viridiplantae > Streptophyta > Pinopsida > Cupressales > Cupressaceae > Sequoia > Sequoia sempervirens. Next base: position 183,043,798 of record VDFB02358134.1, on the reverse strand, counting down.
TCAAATTAGAGAACAAGATGATCCAATGTTGGTAGTAGAGTTTGATTCAGAGGAATGTATTTCAGGAATAGGGTACAACCCTACTACCCAAACTCTTGCTTTGTGGACAAAACAGAAGAACACAAGGAAACCTAGACTTTTGGATGTGGTGCAAGAAATGAGGGTATCATCCATGGTGAGAATGATGAAAGACACAACTCCTACAGAGGCTTTGACTATAACTATGCATTTTGCAATGTTCATTAAAGATGTGGTAGAAAATATGGAAAAGAAGATCAATGAATATGAAGAGACAAAAAATTTCAAATGATGAAGTGAAAAATTTGTTTATTGAGAATGTGAAGTTGAAGTAGCAGTTGCAGTAGGATACCATAGTGAGAGGGGATGAAGTTTTTGTTTATCACCCATTTGTCCAAGCAGAAGATCCACAAATTCAATAATTGAATGATGAAATTGCTAAACTCAAGAAACATAATATGGAGGGTGTCAAGTAGTATATCATGGAGATTCTAAGGAAGATATTGGACCATAGAATTGAGATATTGAAGGAGAAAATAGGTGGATTATATGAAAGCTTTAGCAATTTGATTAAAGCTTTGCAATAGATAAATGCTAACTCCCTGATCCTTGAAGATCTCTAGAAAAGGTGGCAACCAACCTATCACATACTGACTACTATGTGGAAAGCCACAAAAAGGGATCTAGATGCCCCACCAAGACTCAAACCAACATGGGAAATTGTAAAGAATGTAATTGAGGAATATAAGTATTTGGTAGATATGGGGAAGAAAATGGAGAATAGAAGGATTGCATTTGACTCCATTAAATGTCTCTTCAACCCATCAATATTCAGAGATGATAATCAAATAAAGGGAATGGATGAGTGGAAAGAAGAATTTGATCAGATAGTTCCAAAAGGCTTGCCACATGTACAAGATGATGGGGAGATAAATCCTGACAAATTCCATACTTTACTTGATGGGATTCTCACAGTGGACAATGGATACACAAACTTCATAGTGGATGTCAGAAATCTCTTGGACAATAGATGGAAAATTCATCTCACAAATTTCACATCTACAAGAGAATTCAAATGGTTGAATGATCTGACAATCAATAAGTGATAGGAGAAGTATTTGGGCTCCGATGAAGATTGATCATCTGCATCACATAAATAAATTATCATACAGTAAAAGCTTTGCACAAGTCTTAGATGACCAGGGGATTTTACTCAAAGATTAACAAATTAACAAACATGTTTGTTTCTTTTAGTTATGCTTAATCTCATAATTATGTTTTGTTATCAAAAGACATGTCCTTTTGTTTGAAGCTTGTTGCCTCTCATATAAATAAGAATGACCAAGACCAAAAGGAATTATTAGATTAGATAGGAGAAAGCAACAGGTGAGTAAGGATAGATATAATGCTTACATTTCAAAAGACCATGATGCATGTATAAATTTTGAAGAAGTCAATGGAAGATATCTGATTTTGTGGCCTAATCTTGGTATCAACAGTTTTTTGGAATTATTCAATTATTTGGTTGTCTCCACTTTAATGCTTCTTTGTTATTTAAATTGATGTATCAAGTATATATTCAATTTATCAGTGCACATTTGTTGTACTTGTGTGATATGATTAATTGGTTTCCACAGAGGAATTAAACATCCTTCTAATAAATCACAATAATATGGAAGTATTAATTGGATCAATAAGAACTACATAGTTAGGATTGTCAATCTATCTCCAATCTAATGTTATCTGTGTTCTTGCATAATTCACTCAACTAATTCTTTCAAGTAAAGATTAAATCCTTTTGATAAATTATAAGTGTCTGGTTGTGTCAATTGGATTTATAAGTAGAGTTTTTCAATCATTTACCTGCACGTTTATACAAGTTATAAACCAATATTAGTGTGCCAAACATTTTGATTTATTGCCATTACAGGTCACATATTCTAGATCTTCATTGGACTCCATCTACCCAACAAGGCACTGGTCTTATCCATCTCATAATTTAGTTTTAGCCAATTCATTTTCAAAACTTTACATCTGTTAACTAAACATTTTCATAACTCCACCTTGATATTGCTTATACAATTTGTACCAAATAGGTCTGCATCTCTCCACTTCCAATTGCCATTGTGGATAGATTGCTTAAGTAGGAAGCACACAATTTAAATCTACTCCATTTGCATAGCTTCACTCACTTAGGTCTGGCAGAGCCTGCAGAGAAGAAGGTTCAAATTCATCATTTGGCCTTGTACGTTAGCCAAAACATACCAAGAGCTTGGCAACCTCTTGTGGTTTCTCAACCAACATTTTTTAGAACTAACATTTTGGCAACTCCTTTGGGGAACCAAATCTGAATCCAAGCCTTCATCACAAATTCAATACCTTACATAAGACTCTATTGGGAACAAGAAAGTATATAATTTTCTCACTTCTCTAAAAGGTGAGTGGTGATTCTGATAAAGTAAAGTACTCATTAGAAAGAACAATCCCTAGAGGTCAAACTATGCAAGGTAGAAGGTCCCTGTATAAAGGAGGTCCTAGTGACAATAGTAAATGGACACATAAGAATGATAAAGGTAAGAGGGCATCAGATGACATGTGCATGACAAATAAGGATAAAGCATCAAAACCTTACTTTGAGACATATAATCACTATGATACATTGACAAATGAAAATAGCTCAGCTAGAGAACCTCACACTCCTGAAGAGAAAAGGAATCCTTTCTATCAACTAGATCCTCAGAAAGAAGAATAATTTAGGGCTAGACTTGAGGCTAAAAGAATCAAGAGACAATATGAAAATGATCAGGGAATGCAAGGGAATCAAAATGAGCATGTTGATAATGTAGCCCCTGAAGAAAATTATGAATTTATGTCTAAGGAGGAATTAAATGCACAATTGGAGTATGAAAGACAAGAAATGGAAAGATCAAAAGCAAAATATGAAAAAAGGCTCCAAGTGATAAAATAAATCTAGGATTTGAAGCTACAAAAATCCCAATTTGATGCTCAAATAGCTAACCTCCCTAAATATATACCACCTCACAGGAAAGGGAATAATAATGTAGGACCTTCAAATCCGCCTCAAAATCCAGTTGGGAATAAATAAAAATCATCAAACCCTCCACCTAGAAATCCATTACAACACCTGAATGCTCAGCCACCCCCTAGCCAACAACATGTGCCATCACCCCAAGTACAATATAATAATCCATTATATCAATATCAGCATCCTCAAAACCCACTGACTTAGCAATACACAACTATGATCAAACAATTTGACTTAGCACGATTCCAAATATATCCTTACCCTATGGATAGTAGCAAGAGAGGTCTTGTCCCAAAATTTACAGGAAGTAGTGCGGTCACTGTTGAGGAACACCTAAGGGTTTTTAATGCTTTCATTCAAGATCTAGATATGCAATATGAAGATGTATAGATGAGGCTATTTATGATGTCATTAACTGGAGAAGCTAGAGATTGGTTTAACAGTTTACCAACAACCTCTATTGATTCCATTCAGGAGTTTCATGATCAATTTCTTCAATAGTATGGGAACTAGTGTGCACCAAATTTTTCCTTACATGAATTGATAAGTATACAGAAACATCAGAATGAGTCAATTTATGACTTTAACCAGAAGTTCTCCAAATTACATAATAAAATACCTCCTAGATCTAAATTGGCAGACCCTGCAACATTAAGTATTTATCTAAAAGCATTTGATCCAAAGACAAGATATGAGCCCACAAATAGGTGCCCTAGAAATTTATTTGAAGCTCAAAAAATAGCATTAACTATTGAAAACAATAGAAAGGTTGTTGGGATGATTAGTAAGAGAGATAATCCTAGGGTTCCCCAACATTTCAACAATCCTCGGTATAGACAAGAAAATACATACAAAAATGAAAGGCCCGGGTTGCATGATATGCCTTATAATACAAACTAGAAGGATGGAAAGCCTATGATGGATATGCCTAAAAGTAAGGAGACCCTTGATCCTTTAAAGAAGAGAGGAGAATACATGGTAAATAATAATCCTTGGTGTCAAGTTTGTGACTTGTGAAATTCCCATGATCATTGTATTGTAGCTCAGTCAATACAAGAAGATGAAATTCTAGTAGACAATAATTAAGAGGATCATACAATCTATTTAACTTCCCACACTCTTCATCGCATTAAGCAAGGATATTCATCTTTAGAAGAATATGGTTATGAATATGATGTTGATAACCAAAGGTACAATGTCCACATGGCAGAACAACAAATCTTTTCTGATCATGAAGAAAGAAATGATGAACAATGTTCTCCTAGGGCACTATCTAAGTTAGGTAAATGCAATATAAGAAGACCAGCTGAGAAAGAGATTAACAAATTAACCATTGTTGTAGTAGAATAGGCCAAAAGAAAATATTGGTTGAGAAACATAACAGTAAATGAAATTGAGGGTGTTCCAAGAGAATTATTTATGAAAGATAAGAGAGCACCACAGGGAATTTCAAAAAAGACAGAAAATAAGCAGCCTGATAAGAATGAACAAAAGCACGTTCATAAGGAGGAAAACAAAGAATTGCATAACAAAAAATCAAAATTTGGATCAAATAAGCAAGAAAGAAAAAGAGGAGAGCAAAGGAGAGTCACTTGAGTAAAAGAATATGATCAAAACATAAGGTGCCTCTTTTGATTTCACACAAGCTTTATCCCAGGTAAAAAATGTTTGTCCCATTACTTGAAATGATGAAAATTAAAGAGTATAGGGATAGTGTTATGCAATTAATTTCTAATAAGAATGATAGAAACATAAAATTTGAGAACAAGGGGACCACTAAGATCAGTAATAAGCAAGAACAAGTAAATGTTCCAAAGGTTTTCCTAGGTGATGCATTGATAAATCCACCACAAGTGGATCCACTATTTACATTACTCATAAATAACAAGCTGGTGAGGAATTGTACGATAGATTCAGGTATTGCTATCAACATTATGCTAGTAGGGGTTATGAAACAACTTGGCATGTGGGTAAACAATATTGGTGGAAAGTGTTACACTATGGATAGTAGGCCTCTCCTAGAGATAGGAATTATGAAAGATGTAGAGGTGAAATTTGTTGCTTATCCACAAGCAACCTATAACATTGACATAAATGTGATTGATACACCTCCTCACTTCGGAATGCTCTTGGCAAGGTAGTGGACTACAGCAGTTGGAGGAAATGTACAGTTTGACTTATCATATGCCACAATACCAATCAATGGTGAAGAGGTCAAATTATATATAGAACTGAGGATGAATCAGATTGTGGATTATGTTCCTCAAGATCAGTTTAAATACTTTTGTGATGCAAATTTAGGAAGTTTCATAATAGAGCCTTCCCAACCTAAACTAGTGAATATTGATCCAATTGACAAACATGTTTCCAAGAATCAACATGGTGTGTGGAAGATATATTTTGATGGAGCATGTAGCCAAGAAGGCAATGGAGCAGGGATAGTATTTATTTCACCTAAAGGTACTACATTCAAGTATGCATTCCTACTAACATTTGAATGTACAAACAATATAGTAGAGTATGAAGCCCTGCTAATTGGTTTGAATATGACCGTCAAACATAAGATCACACTACTAACTATTCAGGGAGATTCTGAATTGATTATTTCACAAGTCAAATCAAAATATTTTGTAAAAAACAAAAATTTAAAACAATATAGGAATGCTATATGGGATACAATTGAACTGTTTGATGCTTTCTCCATTGAATGGATAAACAGGTCCAAAAACTTTATGGAAAATTCCCTATCTAATGTAGCCCTGAAAAGAGATGATATCACCTTGGTCGGAGTATCTCAAGTTGAATTTAAATCAAGGCTTTCCATCCCTGACAATATATATAGTTGGCAAGTTTTCAATGATGACACTGACCTCATAAATTTTCTTCATTGTATAGACCAGTATGAAGCTCAGGAGATTTACTTTAATGCATTTGTTGAGGAAGTAGATGGGAAACAAACTGTGTTTGGAATAGAAGTTTTGCAACTTAAAACCAACAAAATTCCCAAAGGACTTGTGGGGCTAGAAAGAGTATATGATGGAAATGATCATTCTCTCATGAAGAAAACACTAGTTAAAAGAGAAGATGTTGAAGAAGTCAGTCTGGGGACTGAATTAGCACCCAAAAAGGTATATATTGGAAAGAAAATAAATCCAACAATCAAAAAAATGTTGATTGCATTGTTGATGAAGTACAATCATGTTTTTTCTTGGTCTTATGAGGATTTTAAGGCCTAAAGGGAAGATTTATTCCAGCATGAGATTCCATTAAAACTAGATACAAAACCATTCAAGCATAAGCAAATACCCATCAACCCAACTTTGGAGCCTAAAATGTAGGAGTTGGAAAAAATCAGAGATGGAGGAATTATCAAGCCCATTAGACATTCAAAATGGGTCTCAAAATTGGTCCCAGTAAGAAAGAAAAATGGGGATATTAGACTGTGTGTAGACTTCAGAAATTTAAATGTTGCCTCCCTTAAAGATAATTACCCTCTCCCAAATATGGAAGCCATATTACACAAAGTAACAAGATGTGAGTTGTTTTCAATGATGGATGGATTTTCTAGGTATAATCAGGTCAAGGTTAAAGAGTGAGAAATACAAGACAACTTTTACTACACCATGGGGGACATATGTCTATGTGAGAATGCCATTCAGTCTCACAAATGTAGGGGAAACTTTCCAAAGGGATATGGATGTGGCATTTGCAGATTTAATCAAAGATATAATGGTAGTGTACCAAGATGACCTCATTGCTTATTCCAAGAGGGAAGAAGATCATGTAGAACACTTGGAGAAAATATTCATCAGGGCTTTGGAATATGATATTAGTTTCAACCCTAAGAAATGTCATTTTTTTCTCACAAAGGGTAAGCTTTTGGGGCATATTGTATCAAAAGAAGGGATTAGAATAGACCCTAAAAGAGTAGAAGTCATAGATAAAATCCCCTTTCCCAAAACTGTCAAAGCCATTCAATCATTTTTTGGGAAAATTAACTTTGTTAGGAGGTTTGTGTCAATTTTTGCTGAAATCATTAAACCCATATCCAAAATGATGATGAAGGGAAAAAAGATAGATAGGACTGCAGAAGCCCTGGAAGCCTTTATATCCATCAAAAAATCCATCAAAGAAGCCCCCATTCTGAAATCTCCTGATTTTACCAAACCTTTCCAAATATTCTCATTTGCCTCATTTCACACTATAGCAACTGTTATGTTACAAAAGAATGATGAAGGTCATGAGCAGCCTGTATCCTTCTTTAGCAAGCCATTTTAGGGGTCATAGTTAAAATATGATATTATGGAGAAACAATTTTATGCGTTGGTCAAAGCAACAAAAGCTTTCAGGCCATATCTAATTGCATCCAAAGTAATTACATATGTACCACATGTAGTTGTGAAAGATATCCTAGTACAGACTAAGGTGACAGGGAAAACATGTAGATGGATCAATAAGATCTAAGAATTTAATATGGAAATTCAGATTACTAAGTTAGTGAGGGGACAAGGTCTAGCCAAACTAATGGCAGAAGCAAACATTGAAGCTAACCAAATCTATAATGTGGAAAATGAGGATGATGCAGTTCCAAGCATTGAACATACTCCTTGGTATACAAACATAGTGTATTATCTTAAACACATGAAGTTCCTTGAAGGATTGGATGATAATCAAAGGAGAACACTAAAATTACAAGCATCCAAGTACATATTCATAGAAGGTGATCTATTTTGGAAGAACAGGGATGGAGTGTCGTTATTATTTCTAGATGAATCACAGACAGAACATGTCTTGAGGGAGATGCATGAAGGAGTGTGTGGAGGTCATTATTCTACCAAAACGACTGTACATAAGATTCTCAAGGAAAGCTATTATTGGCCTAAGGTTTTCAATGTTTATTTTTCATATGTAAGGAGGTGTGAAGCTTGGCAGAAATTCTTAGGAAAGATGAAATATCAAGGAGCCCTACCACTTAGACCTTTACAAGTAGAAGCCCCTTTCCACCAATGGGGAATTGATTTTATTGGGGAAATACAAGAAAATTCAAGTGGGGGACATAAATGGATATTAGTGGCTACTAATTATTTCACTAAATGGGTAGAGGCAATCCCAACTATACAAGCAACAAGCAAGGTGGTAATAAATTTTCTAATGGAAAATATCATAACTAGATTTGGTACACCAGTAAGATTGATCACAGATAATGGGATTTGTTTTAGGTCTGATGAATTCAAAAGCTTCTACAACACATATGGTATTACTATTTCTTATGCTGCCCCCTACCACCCACAATAAAATGGTCAGGTAGAATCCAGTAATAAAAGTCTTTTGAAAATCATAAGGAGGATGTTAGATGGAAATAAGAAGGATTGGGACTCAAATTCAAGAATGGTTGTGTGGACAAACAAAATTATTGTGAAGAAAGTGATTGGAAGGTCTCCATTTGAATTGGTGTATGGGACACAAGCTAGGATGCCTTTGCAAAACCTTTTACCAATTTATAATTTCATCCTTCAAGAATATTTAGATGTTCTAGAACCAATGGAGGAGAGAATGGAGCAACTTGCAAAATTTGATGAACTAAGGAGAATGGCTCAAAATCAAAACATGAAGTTGCAATCTCAAATGAAATATCTTTTTGACAAGAAATCCTAAAATAGAAAATTTGAGGTGAATGATTTGGTGTTGATGTGGAATGCTAGATGTTAGGAAAAGGGAAAGCATGGAAAGTTTGAAGCGTTATGGTTAGGTCCCTTTGTTATCATTGGCAAAGGAGGAGAAGATTCTTATTAGCTACAAAACATGTCAGGTGAGGAGCAATAATTTCTAGTACATGGGCAATTTCTAAAGCATTTCTTTTCTTGAGGAGTATTGAAGGATTAAGGATTAGTAGTGCATGGACAATTCTTATCAAACCTCTTAAAACAACTTCTTTCCATGCACAATAGTTTATGAAATCAGAAAGGGACTAGGACTTTCCAGTACATGGACAATCCTCGAATTCCCTCATTAAAAAAAAAAAAATCTCCATGTACAATAGTGTAGGATCATTTCCATCTCCATTATTTTCCACCTCCATATCCATTTTCATTCCATCCACACCACACTTCTATTTTCATATCTTTTGAAATCTTGGTCTACACCCAGAGATATTTTGGATTCTTGCAGTGATTGATAAATCACTCAACTCCAACTGGAGTCGCTGTTGTAACCAGAATTTTCATATAAAATTCTAAAGATTTTATCAGTGAAAATCTGAAATTCATACTATAATTTTCATAAAAAAACCTCATTATTGTTATCCATAAGGTTAAAATTTCCTTTTATCGTTGTACCGTTGATGCATTAGTCACTCCATATAACCCTCACTTCATACCTCTCTACCGTAACTCATTATAAAGTAGCTCACAATATGACGATAAAAGGTGCCACTATTATACACTGTCATCTATACCCCTTTACCATTGTAGCTCGAGGATTCAAGACACAACCCATGGTAGAGCGGTATACTAAAGATTAATGATAAAAGGAGACACCGCTATACCACAAAGGGTCAGAATATGGCCCACGGTAAAGTGGTATATTAAGGATGAGTACTGGGATGATACCACGGTACCATAGGAAGATAAAGGGTAGCCCACAATAGAGTGGTATATTGATATATGTATTAAGGATACACCGCGGTACCACAAGAGAGCCAAAGGTGATGTGCAATACAATGGTACACTAAAGAAGGATAACAAAACATATCGTGGTACCACAAGGGAGTGAAAAGTGACACGAGGTATCACAATAAAGAAGTCATTGGGTCATTTAAAACATGCCAATCACATCAGTCAACATCAAAATATGAAATTGAGCTCGATACAAAGATTTGAATGGTGCGAATTTATGAGTCGAGAATTAATGCATCTCGATGTGAAGATACACAGAGTAGATTGAGATTTCTCATTCATAACACCAAAGACCAAGTGCAGACGAGCTCAAAGTGTGGGAGTAAAGGGAATTCTCTGAGATGAATTATCTCATCGGGTAAGCTATGCTCATCACTCTTTGAATTTTATAACAATGGCACCAAAGAAAGCGGAAGTAGGAGTTAAAAAAGATGAAGTTAAAGTTAGTAAACCCTCTTTACAGTCCCCATTACTTTCTTTATTACCTAGTTTAGTAGATAAAGGGCCCAAAAAGGTTTTTAGAGATTTAGCTCAGGGATGTAGAGACCCTATTGTGCCTCAGTCAAGTTGGAACTTGTATTGGTATTTCTATCGAAACAGAAATGATAAGGTTTCGGCATCAAACCCGTGAACCCTTGATTTAGCCAAACTGATTGTCCCAAATATTTTCATTGATATTGAGCTGATTAAAGCCCTAGCCCATAGCTACCATGCCCCAACCAAAATTGTCAAACTTCCAGATAGTGGGTGCTTGTTTGATGTCTCAAGAGAGGCCATTATCAAGTGTTTAATCTTTGATGAGTATAATGAGGCTTGTATAGTACAAGCTATAACTTGGATGTACTCATAATTATGTTGATTGATTCCTCATGCCACAACACACCATTATTAGGGTGTATAGTTGTGACCAAGCACCACACATCTTGCCCAAATTTGTACCTGCAAGACTATGTTTTCTAAAATTCATGTGGAAGATGCTTTGGATGGAACATGACTTAATGAGGAATCAGAGGAAAGGAACATTTTTGTCTAATTTAATAGTATTTGAGGAATTATCTATTGGGTCTGATATGTTGGAGGAATTGCAGAGGTTCTTGAGGGTTAATTATCCCCCCAAGTCTGGAAAGGAAAGAGTATGTGACCTAGAGGGTCACATTAACATTATCAGAAGAACCTTGCTAACAAAGAGGTCCATATCTCATGTTTTTGACCCTAAGGAGGATGTAATAAGGAATTTGGTATATTTTGGTGACGTATTCTAGACTAGAAGGAGATGGATAACAATGATGAGGTGGGAAAATCAAAAGGAAAAGAATAAAAGTTTTAAAGGGTTTTTCAAAGATGAACCCAATCTTCTCAAAAGGATGCAAATGATCCTTGACAAATTTGATGGATTTTATAAAATGGCCCAAGATGAAATGTTAATTCCACTTCCCACACCCCACCATCCATCACATGAAGCATCTACCTCACATACACCACCCCCATCACCTGCACATCCATCCCTTCCATCTCCTACACATGAACCCCAGACCAAGAAATAGAAGACTAAGTCATTGGTTGATTATGGCTCAAGTGATGATGAAGAAGAAGAGGTAGTTTTAGCTTTGACTAAAATGAAGGAAGTAGTAGAGCAGAAAAAAATTTAGGAGCCTCATGATCCTAAGATTAGGCTATCAGAAGAGGGAGTTGATGAGATTCAGGATGATGAGAGGGTAGTTGCTTCTCTAAGGTGTATAGAAGATGATAACTTCATCCATACAAGTGAATTTAAGGACTTTTGGATTAAGATGAAGATGAAACAATTTGATGAGAGATTGAAAATCAATCTTATAGGAGCTGATGAGTCAAAGCAGGCTGAAATCTAGGCTCAAACATTTGCAGAATTAAATGTTGATAATATCAGTGTCACCCCCCAAGAGGCAAGAGAACTAGTATTGAAAAGTGATATGTTGATTATACCAGGAATGGAGCTATCCAAATTTTTTCTTTTAGATCAAATTAGAGCACGGGATGATCCAATGTTGGTAGCATATTTTGATTCAGAGGAAGGTGTTTCAGAAATAGGGTACAACCCTACTACCCAAACTCTTGCTTTGTGGACAAAACAGAAGAATACAAGGAAACCTAGACTTTTGGATGTGGTGCAAGAAATGAGGGGGTCATCCATGGTGAGAACGATGAAAGAATCAACTCCTATAGAGGTTGCAAATATAACTATGCATTATGCAATGTTCACTAAATATGTGGTATAAAATATGGAAAAGAAGATCAATGAATATGAACAAAGACTAAAATTGTCAAATGATGAAGTGAACAAAATGTTTATTGAGAATGTGAAGTTGAAGCAATAGTTGCAGTAGGCTACCATAGTGAGAGGGGATGAAGTTGTTGTTTATCACCCACCTGTCCAAGCAGAAGATCCACAAATTCAACAATTGAATGATGAAATTGCTAAACTGAAGAAACATAATATGGAGGGTTTCAAGCAGCATATCATGGAGATTCTAAGGAAGATATTGGAGCGTAGAATTAGGATATTGAAGGAAAAAATAGGTGGATTATATGAAAGCTTTAGCATTTTGATTAAAGCTTTGGAATAGATAAATGCTAACTCCCCTATCCTTGAAGATCTCCAGAAAAGGTGGCAACCAACCTATCACATACTGACTACTATGTGCAAAGCCACACAAAGGGATCTAGGTGCCCCACCAAGACTCAAACCAACAAAGGAAATGGTAAAAAATGTAATTGAGGAATATACATATTTGGTAGATATGGGGAAGAAAGTGGAGAATAGAAGGATTGCATTTGACTCCATTAAATGTCTCTTCAGCCCATCAATATTCAGAGATGATAATCAAATAAAGGGAATGGATGAGTGGAAAGAAGAATTTGAACAGATAGTTCCAAAAGGCTTGGAACATGTACAAGATGATGGGGAGATAAATCCTAACAAATTCCATACTTTACTTGATGGGATTATAACGGTGGACAATGGATACACAAAGTTTGTAGTGGATGTCAGAAATCTCTTGGACAATAGATGGAAAAGTCATCTCACAAATTTTGCATCTACGTGAGAATTCAAATGGCCGAATGATTTGACAATCAGTAAGTTGAAGGAGAAGTATTTGGGCTATGATGAAGATTGATCATCTGCATCACACAGAGAAATTATCATACAGTAAAAGCTTTGCACATATTTTAGATGACCAAAGGTTTTTACTTGAAGATTAACAAATTAACAAACATGTTTGTTTCTTTCAGTTATGCTTAATCTCATAATTATGTTTTGTTATCAAAAGACATGTCCTTTGGCCTAAAGCTTGTTGCCTCTCGTATAAATAAGAGAGACCAAGACCAAAAGGAATTATTAGATCAAATAGGAGAAAGTAATATGTGAGTAGGGATAGATACAATGCTTACATTTCAAAAGACCATGAGGCATGTATAAATTTTGAAGAAGTCAATGGAATATATCTGATTTTGCAGCCTAATCTTAGTATCAACTGTTTTTTGGAATTATTCAATTATTTGGTTGTCTCCACTTTAATGCTTCTTTGTTATTTAAATTGATATATCAAGTATATATTCAATTTATCAGTGCACATTTGTTGTATTTGTGTGATATGATTAATTGGTTTCCCTGTAGGAATTAAACATCCTTCTAATAAATCACAGTAATCTGGAAGTGTTAATTGGATCAATAAGAAGAACCACATAGTTAGGATTGTCAATCTGTCTCCAATATGGTGTTATCTATGTCCTTTCATAATTTACTCACTTGGTTCTTTCAAGTAAAGATTAAATCCTTTTGATAAATTATAAGTTCCTGGTTGTGTCAATTGGATTTATAAGTAGAGTTTGTCAATCATTTACCTACACGTTTATTCAAGTTATAAACCAATATTAGTGTGCCAAACAGTTTGAGTTATTGCCATTACAGGTCACATATTCTAGATCTTCATTGGACTTGATCTACCCAACAAGGCACTGGTCTTATCCATCACATCATTTAGTCTTAGCCAATTCATTTTCAAAACTTTACATTTGTTAACTAAACATATTCATAACTCCGCCTTGATATTGCTTATACAATTTATACCAACTAGGTTTGCATCTCTCCACTTCGAATTTCCATTGTGAATAGATTGCTTAAGTAGGAAGCACACAATTTAAATCTGCTCCATTTGGATAGGTACACCCACCTAGGTCTGGCAAAGCCTGAAGAGAAGAAGGTTCAAATTCATCATTTTTCCTTGTACGTTAGCAAAAAATGTACCAAGAGCTTGGCAACCTCTTGTGGTTTCTCAACCAACGTTTTTGAAAACTAACAAGGTCCTTTCTAGATCACACGTATGTTTTCAACCATTGCTTATCAAGTTGAACTTCCAGAGAATGTAGCTAATCTCCTATCTCCAACGTCACTGATCTGTACAAACATTTTGACGAAGAGAAAAGTACTCAATCACCTTCTTCTATTAATATAGATTGGGTAAACCAACTACTAGAGAAGCAAACTAAAGAAGCAAATGCATTTATTGATTCCAGGGTTGCAAGAAAAACACATGGTAAAGAGTACCCAGAGTACTTGGTTCACTGGAAGGGAAAATCAATAGAGGAATCATCTTGGTTGAAGGTGCATGAGCTTGCTTAGTTTGGACTATCGGTTCCAGATTGGCCCAAATGTTCCTAAGTCTCTACTCATGGAACATTTCTCCTACCCTGGGTGTCTAATGCAAGAGCACCCAAGGCCAAGAACAATCTTGCATCATTTTTTGTGTTTGTTTTGAATAAGGGCCAAGGTTGTGAAGATTCATGGAGATCCAAGTTTTTCTAACTCATGTCACGAGATTCACAAGTTCCATAACCACCCAATTTAGCGACATAGCGATGGAGTTACATTGGCAGGCCTAATAGCTATATGTCGGCAAGTCACGAGTTTTTATAGCTCCACAACCTCCAACTAAAGGTTCTTAAGTTTTGATCTTTAGCAACCTAGTGATTGTGTTTCATCAATGTGAGGGTATCCCATCACTGGGATGATGTCACCTATCCTACTAATAGTTCGATTGTGGATGTTGTCATCAGGATGTAGATGGTGGTCTCCCTGATAGAACGATGATTGGTGTGCAAAGTGTTCTTCAACGGGACTTCTTCATATCGATGGGAGGGATTGAGGGTCTCATTGACAAGGCGATGGTGGACTCAGTAGTGTGAGAGTTAAGATTCATGTGATGGTCAACTATAGTGGATGGTGACACCTGGCAGAACACAATCAAATGGATTCCACATCGTTGTTGTGGAATCCATCTCCATTGGCCGACTTGATGAAGCTATTGATAACAAGGTAATGGCATTGTGATACTATGACATGAGAAAAGATGAATGCTAAGGCTGACCTGGAGGAATAAAATAGTATGTAGTGTTAGCAAGGTGAAAGTAGTTTAGGGCAGAGGGGGTCGAGTGTGGTGAAGAGAAGAACAGAGTGTTGCTATGAATAGAATTTCTTGACTGTATCTTTGTTATTGAATAAAGAGAAAATATTGTTCTCATATTGCATTTGGTTGATCTTTCTATGTGTGTATGTGTAAGTTGGCTGCCAGATCAGATAGCCTGACAAGGCCCTTTGAGCTCGACTACACCATTCAAAGACTAGGAGACATAAAAAATATTCCTTCTTCTAATTAACTAACTAGGGTCCAGTAGTGCTATTGTCATTGCCTCCTGAATTTCTACAATGACATTCAATCCATACTTTTTTCCAACTCCTAAATTCAAAAAAATAGTATTTAAAGTATGAAATAAAATTCTTCATCATGGCTTTGTCTCCAACTAGCTACTTGCACCTCCTTTCACATAGTATATGCAACTTTTTCCTCCATTATCTTACCTTTGCCTTGAGATATGACATCATTATAATTATAATACAAGAAGAAACTAAAATCACCGCATGAGACCTTATATCTACCAAATATTTTGATTAGTCATAAAAAATCCTAATAATATTAGTATATGTCCTTGACCTCATAATTATCTTATACATGTATGAAATCATTACTCTAATCCTTCCTTTGTAAGACCTTAAAGATATGAGTTTCACTCATCATTGTGGAAAAATACTTGTTTTATTACTATTATTGAGGGTACCCATTGTCATATTGTTGACAACTAACATGTGTCACATCTCAACATAATACTATCCTTTCTTTGACCCTATGAGAATACTTATTAGGTAGACATTAATCTTATATATAATTTTAGATTGATTTTATAAAAAAATTAAAATTAATTTTATCTAAAATTTATATAATTTGATATTAATTTAATGTTTTCTAGATTAACTTTATATAATTTTTTTATTAAATTTATATATTAAGTTTATAATCTAATTATATATTTCACTCAAATTAAAATGATTAAATAGATATAAATTTGATAACAAATGTATATAAAATTTAAATCAATTTCATTAAATTTTTAAATATATCTCACATTAAATTTATATCAATTTTATATATGTTGTAAGAATGAAGAAAGGAATGAAGTTGTTGTCATTGATGTCAATTGGTTAGTTGTTGGTTGTATATGTTGAGGATAAAATTGTATTAAATAAAGTTTGTAGGTATTCAGTTGTTGCTCCAGGTAATGATATGGTATTTGCCCCTATGTGCGGTTCAGATATGTTGGTCATGGTTGTTGAAGGTTGCTATATCCAATTTTTTGGATGTTGGTTCGTTGTGAAGTTCGAGTTGTGTTCACTAGTGTGAACTATGTTTTTTTGTGTTCTAGTTGAGGTCCAGGAGAAATTTTTTTGGTTTTGATTTCTCTTTGCTCTAGAGTTGTGTTGCCTCGATTGCATTGAAGATATTTTTGTTTTCTGGAAGTTTCAAGCCTAATTGTTATGTGTTTTACATTGGTTTGGCTAAACTTGTGTTAAGCACTATCTTGAAAGTTAATGAAGCATGTTGTATCTATTTTGGGTCTCAGTGAAGCGTGTGTTTGGGTCGCCCTCATTCTAATTCCACCCTAGGATGTTTTGGCACTGACCTAATATGAATTTGAAGTTGGATGGCCAACTTTGGATCTTTTTCAAGGTTGGAAATAGTATAAATACAAGAAGAGCTAGTAATGAAAAAAATGCAAGAGAAAAGATAGAAGATAAGTGAAATAGTATATGTGACATTGATGATATTCACAAAGTGTGTGAGTTGTGTGTGGTAGATCAGTGTGAAGCTTAATGTTGAGTTTCCAGGTGTAGTGAGTAGAAGGTGAACTCTATCATTCATGCAAGTTGATCAAGTGACTACAGTGGAGTCCTTTGTTGCTTTTGGATTGTAGTCTCTCTGTAACAAGTCTTCTTTGTCTTCTTTGTATCTTTGTGGAAATGAGCCCTCCAGGTTGTAGCCATGTTGGGCAGTGAGTCCTTATCTCAAATAGTGAGCCTTATCTCAGGTAGTGAGCCTTATTTTAGGCAGTGAGCCTTTTTTAATCGATTTTTATATTCTCTATAGTGTGATTTAATCCTCACCATGGTTTTTCCCTTATTTGTTTTTCCACATAAATCTAGTGTTATTGTGTTTATGTGTTGGATTTGAGTTTTTGCACTGGAATTTGATGATTAATCATTTAAGCAATTTTAAGTATTAGTTTTGATGATTGAATTAAAGGTTAAAATATATGACAACTAATTCAACTCCCCTCTCAGTTGTCCTATTCAATAATTGATATCAGAGCTTGGTTTGTTGGTGAAGAGCTTAACTGCTTGAGGAAGGTCTAGGATGGCTAGCAAAATGGTCTTTGATTATCTGAGGTTTGATGGAACTAATTATGGTAGCTAGAAAGTATTGATGGAAGAATATTAGGAGTATTGCATATATGATGTGGAGAAATCCTACAAGAATCCTTACACTCCTCCTACTAATGGTCTATGTACACCTTAAGAGATCAGAGCACATGAAGCGAAAAATAAGGTGAAGTTCATCTTGAAGAATTTAGACAACGAAGGAAGTTTGGGATGCTTTAGAAAGAGCACATCATGGCGATGAAAGAGTTAAAGAGGTAAAATTATAGAATTTGGAAACACAATTTTATCTTATACATATGTCCGAAGATGAAAATGTTAAAGCTTATGTAAAGGGTGGATAGAGGTAGTGGCTAGAATGCAATCCTTGGAGCTAATATAGATGGCCCAGTAGCTCTCAAAATGTGGCGAATGCCTCAAAGGGGTTGCCAATCTCTTGATACATTTTAAGGTAGACAAGGTCAAACAAATTAAACCTTCTACTTTTTTAGGTGCTGCTAAACCCTGGCCAGACCTACTCAGATAAACAAACTTAATGTGCTTATCTTTCCTTGAAGTACTTTGTCCACAATGGCGGGTAGAGATTGAACAAATATATGAAATAAAGAACTGCTTGAGGTATAGAATTGTATACAAATTCTAAAACTAAAATCTAATATGTTTAGTTAACAAATGTAAGAAAATGAATGAATCCAAATGGTGAAAAATGTAGAGACTAGTGCCTTATTGGGTATGCAGAGTCAAATGAAATAGAAATGAGCAACTTATTTCTGGAGAATACTCAAATTGTTTGGCATATGTTTTGTTTATAACTTGTATAAACATGCAAGACTATGATTACTAAGCTCTTCTAGCAATGTAATTTCGGATGATTTTTCCTGATTCGTCAATAAGGGATTTATCTATGCTTGAAAGAACCAATCAATCAACTACAGATACAACAAATGTGCAGCAACTAGTATAAATTTGTTATATCAATTTAAACAACCAAAAAGCATCAATCTTGGAGACAACTTAGGAATACTCTCAATGAATTCAATAGACAAGTGACACCAGAAATATGTAGCAACATCAACTGATTTTCATAAATACCTCCATTTTGAAATCATGCAATCATAGTCTCTATTCTGTGGAAATTTTATCCAACTGTATATTATCTACCTTATCTACTGTATCGAATATCTAATATCTCATAATAATCATTTTACAATCACCAATGGATATTTATACACCAGCATTAGAAAGAACACATCACTTTGAAATCTCATGTCGGCCAACCACTGTATTCAGGAAAAATCCATTTTGGCCAATAGTATTTTGCACTTTGTTAATCATTCACCGAGACATCCTTATAGTCTCACCGAGATTCAATGTCATATTGGCAGTCATCCTTGGGTTCTTTATGTTTCACTGTGACTCATGGAGTCA